>VDFB02128973.1:0-19132 GCA_007258455.2 Sequoia sempervirens
CACTTGTCAGAGTTTGTTCAATATTGTTTCAATACATTTTATACAAATTTAAGAGAACAAGGAATCTAGATGACAAAACACCTCATATGGTCAAATAATTGTATGCTCGAATGTTCTATTGGTTAAGTAGGGTTCACAAGGAACATAATGTCCAACATATGTGGAGTTTTTTTGAAGCTGGACATGGTAAAGGAGAACATGATGGAGTTGGTGCGTGTGTTAAAATAATTCTTGCTAGAGAACAACTAAAATTTGAGGATCTGATAAAATCTAAAGATGCACAGGATTGTGGATTGGTGCAATACAAGATTATCTACACACCTAGTTTAGTGATTACTCTATAGTTAGTCATTCTTTTGGTTGGTTGAAAGGCGAGAACATTCTACCTATGCTTGTATACACGCAACCCTAGGGAAAGATGCAATTTACCACACAACTGAACTAATTTTTTTTTTTTTGAAAAAGAACAATAGCATGCAAGTTAAAACCATTAACATACAAGTTCACTTAACTTAGAACAACTAAACCCCTAAGGTTGCGAGACTGGGTTACTTAAACCAAATGTGGAACATGGAATTAAAACCAAATCATAAAAGTTACTTAACAAATAAAAGTTCACGTACATTCATTCCCAATAATTTACATTCAAGAGTATGAGATACCTCTTGATTCCAATAACATGATTTACAATACTCATTCCCCGAATGAGGTAAGTCCAACAAATAAGATTACATGTTACAAATTCCACCTCGATAACAAATGAGGGGTAATAAAATACAATAAGTACTAAGAGGACAAGGCATGAGAAGAAACTGATTCCCACGAGCTCTCCAACTGGAAATCACGACCACATGAACAAGAAGAAGAACCCACGGATTAAGATGCACACCACCCGACCACGTGGAACCCAAAGGCCCACTCCCTCCGTGCTAGGAGATAGTAACAAGGATTTCCTAGACAAGACAATCTACCACTAGACACAGGCTAACACAAAAACTGAACTACAAACAAGAACATAGACCACATCACTTAACACAATGGTTACAATGCTTCCAGAGTCCAAAATCGAGTACAATCACTGTACAATAAAAACTAACGGTACAACACTATACCAACTACTGTCATAGGAGGAGTGTCATCACAAAGGTTGCATGGGATATCCTGGCAAGCCTTCCTAGGTCCCGGCCCCCCCTCTAGGGATATCCTGGAAACCTCAACCGACTCTTGGCCCCACATGCACACCAGAGCGGAACCGAATATCTCTCGTAAAGACAAGATAACGATCTTTCCATTCCAGGCCTTCCCGACTCATCTCAAGTCTCGTACAAGCCCTTGAGCCAATGAGCGAGGCTAAATTATCTTATTAATGTTCAAAGCTACTCTCTCCCTAGTAAGTTATTTTAATTTTCACTTAATTAACTAACTCTCACACGAGTTATCCTGGAACCACTTTGGGCCCGGCGCTCGTTTGAAAGCCACTCTCCTATTGACAACACATAACTCAACCACATGCCAAGGGTAGACAATGCACTAACATTTATCACAAATGATTTAAACACCTCAAAAGGTAACACATCACTACAGATGCCCAAAACTAAAACCAAAGCGTGCACTACCCAAGGCTATCACAAGGTTGACTAACATAATGGTAACCCACATAACAAATTGATACACAACTCAACCTTTAATCACGAGGTCACACAACCCGTACAAAGAACCAGGTTTCCGCTGAAGCTTAATCTCACACACAATCCAAGATAGACAAAGCAAATCACAAGAGACATAACATCATCTCAAGAAAACACAACTGGAAGACTTACATGATCAACAAGACCAACACAAATTAACAATGAAATCAAAGAGTCCCTAGCCTCAAGGAATAAAATCCAGCACAGCCAAAGCACGCTCATGAACATAACAATAATTGCCCAAATCATACCAACAAGAAATCACTTAAATCAACAATCATAGACACACACGTTCTTTAAATAACTCGAGATCAATTTCGGCAAACAATCTTTTCTCATAAAACGGAAACCAAAGTACATATATGCATCATATACTTAATCCTTTACTGATACTTATAAGTTCTCAACAATATAACTTTCACGAACCTTATCTATTCCTTTCAATATAAAAATGAGCATCATTCCACAACCTATCGTTAGGATATTTTAAATCCAAGCAGAACAATGGTATAACGTAAAAAAAATCAATTAATAAATAACAATAATTGCACATACTTGAGAATTAATCAAATTTCATTGGTAATTGATGAAAGATTACATCTAAAAGTTTATTCCATTTCTTCGATTTATTCACAATGATCAAGCCATCTTTTAAATAAATTGTTTAAATCTAAAATCCATTTCGCCTCAACTTCAATAAAATAATTCATATTGAAACTCTCATATTTAAATATAAATATATATTAAATATATATTTATTATTTAAATATACAAATATATATATCAAAACCATGGTATAACATAAATAATCAATTATTTCACTAGTTTCACGATCATACACCATAAATGAAACCATTTGTTTAACAAAATATTCTGATTAAATAATAATTCAATCAATTACATTACACAAGAAATTAAGTAAATAACTAACATTATTCGCACAAGCTCAATTGTAGCTCAAAGTACGTAGACAACTTAAGGAGTATAAACCAATAATTATGTTTCGTTTCCCAGTCACATATTTTAATAAAATCAACCTTTGAAGTAAAAGCACTTGATTATCTAAAATCTCCCTTTTTAAAATATATCCTTTGACTATTAAAATTCAACGATCTAAATAATTCGTTGGAATATAGAATCCACTTTAGCTTCTATTTCGAAACAAAATCATCTTAAGATAACCTATATTTTAAATCTGTCTATTTAATTTTATTTGACTCAATTATCCGTAATAATCAAAATCAATTATAGATAAATCAAACTTTTGACAAATAAAGTCATCTGATTAAACTAAATCCTTCGTTGACCCTAAGCTCTTCAATTATGTTCTATAATCAAAATTCAATGACTAAAACCATCTGATTGAACTAAATCTTTCGTTATCTCTAAGTTTCACTATTACATTCAAAATCAAGATATCTTAATAAATAAATCGTTTAATCCTTATTTCATCATGAAATAAATAAATAATTCAACTAAAATCAATATTTCCAATTACTTATATTTTAAAATAAAAGTAAAATAAATACCTACGCATTTAAATCTTTCCATTAAATTCCCAAAATCAATCATTATAATAAAACCCCATTATTCAAAATATATTATATATATTTTTTATTTTTAAATAAAACTAAAAATCAACATACACATTATATATATATATACAATATATATATATATATTATAATATATAATATTTAAATATTATATATATTATAATATATATATTATATTTATATAATATGAAGACAAAAAAAAATGAAATAAACCAGGGGATCTAGGGCACGCTCGACCTCCTTATGAGGGCCTTTGACCCACAGCCCTCTCCCACAATGGGAGGTGGGCTATTTCTTAGGTAACTTAGCGCCTCTCCCACATCTTGTGTGGGGAAGTGCCTCCAGTGACCTCCTAAAAGATAGACAGGGGTAGCCACTGACTACTGACCCAGGTGCAAAACCCTCACATAAATATTTATTTATTTATTTCCAAATAAAAAATGTGAAAAGCGTAAACAAACCCACATTTTAGTTTTAATACAAAAAAAAACACAATATATATATATATATCTATCTTTAAAAAAAGATTGATTCTAATACCCAGATCTAATAAAAAAACTTCATTCTCCATAATACAAAACAAAGAACATGTTTAATCAGAGTTTTTTTTTGCACAAATTTCAGAAGGAGGTTTTCAACTTCAAATAGATTTTCAAGATCTTCTTGAGTTCTTTTATTTTCTATGGTTGGATTTTGTTTTCTTGTTTTCTTTTCTATTTCATTTTCAATGTTGAATTTACTGTGGTTTCCATTTTCTTTCAAGATCTCAAGGAGGGTTTCAGATTTATTTTATAATCTTGCATTCAAATTGAAATAAAATTTTAAAACTTCTACACAAAACCAGAATAAAACCTGGATCCAGAAGCTTGGAAAACAAAATGATGAGGGATCCTTTGATGCCTCCATTCTTTTACAATATTCTCCCAATATCTTCATTTTTAAACCAAGAATCCATCCCAAAATCAAAAAGCCCTCTTTTGCAACCAATTTTCCCATAAGAGGAATTGAAAGAAAAGCCCTAAATGAAAATATACCCTTTTCCCAAATTCAAATTCAAATTCCATTCAACATAAATTTTAAATTCAAATTCAAATTCAACTTCTAATTCAAATTCAAATACAAATTGCAAACTCAATTTCAAATTCAACTTTTCACAAATATCTTTCCCCAAAATAGTCAACTATCTCTTAAAATATCTTTTCTACCCCAAAGTCATTGCATATGAAAACATTTGAATTTTTAATAACTTAAAACAATTTCCAATTCCAAATTGAATTCAATATATTTTAACATTTCCTTTTCAACAAAAGAATTAAATCTTTTAACACTTTTAATTCAAGGAATAACTAAATCAATTCCACACAACTAATTTAATTAATCAATAAAATAAATCTAATCCAAGATTAGATTATTTTATTAATTAAATTAAATTAATTAATAAAGTAAATAACATTCCTAACATTACAACCAAATGCATTAAATCACCAATTTAACAATGCAAGCCATTAAAACTTGAATCTAAATAAAGACCAAAGTAACATGGGCAACGAAACAACCAACCCGATTACAACCCAACGACACACTGAGACTAGGGTAGTGGCTTGACACAGAAAAAACCTAGCTACTATCTCCCAATCGAATTCCGTAGGACAAGGGACACACTCAGACCTGTGGAACCAGGTAGAGTCAATGTCCTGTACCTGCATCCTGCAACCACACGAGTGTCGAACATGCATATAACATAATAATAAAACACACCGTGAAGAGGAAATCACGGAATCACAAGGCGCTCGCATGCGAGTGATGTGATCCCGTCCCCTTCACCAATACAGTATCACTAACTGACAAAGCTTACATCATTAACATAACCAAAACACAAGGCATCATTAATTCAGTGCATACTATGCTAATCCAAAACATGCCATAATGATAACCTCATAATAAAATACAATCACCACAAATTATAACATTCTCGTCACTTTATAGAAAGCGATCAAACAATAACCAAACACCTTAATTCAAGAGTTATTAGAAACAAAGTGTAACATGGGGAAAACATTGTCTAATTATCAGAGCACAAAATGGAAGTGTTACAACCTAGACTTGATTGTGAGACAATCAGTGGATCTACTAAATGGCATTCATTTAAGAGTTTGAATGCAAGCACATGGACTTCTGGATGAGGGAGCTTGCATGTTTTTGTCAGTTTTGTATTTCAGGAGATTGAGAAGCATGTGAAAATATAGAATGGGTTGAAGAGTGGAAGTAAATATTGTTGAGACCTACATGAGCACATGATCAATATGAAACAACAATTGAAGACAATGATCAAGTGTTTGCATCAAAAGTCTATGACCGTGTTTCAGACCTTGTACAAGAAGGTAATTTAATTCAATTTATTTCACTTTATTACTATTTTGTAATACTAAATTATTTATATATATATACATATGAATGGATGTATGTAGATTGGTTGAACTATATGGCATGCACAAGTTATTAAATCAAATTTTGTTTGTAGGACATGTGTATGTTGTTGTTACACCTGAGGGGAATGAAGAAAAAATGGAATATTGGCTGGCTCATTGTGTGGACACTAAACATAAGTTAATAGCACCTTGAGAAGATGATGATGGTTATCATTATCCAACAGGTATGGTGATCCCCTCAAGAAAATTTTGATAACAAGTTTTTGATCCCCTTAAGAAAAATTTGAGAACTTCTTTGATGATGGCTATCATGTTATCCAATAGGATTGGTGGTGGTTGTTGGCACTTGGCTACAAAAATACCTAATAAGGAATAATGGTCTGCCTACATTCAAAGATTATGAAACACATAAGAAGATTATACACTACTCGAATTTGGTGGTGGCAACAAATATAAAACTAGTGAGGTATCATGGAAGACCTACAAATAAAGAACTATGGGTAATTTCTATGGAAGAGCATGATACAATCATAGATGCATTGCAAAAAAGAGAGGATGCAAATGGTACAATGGAATAACTAAATACAGGTAAATATAGTTTTAGTTTTATATTATCATTTTAAATAGATTAAATACATGTTTTGATATTTCTTGTGTGTTATTAGTTGAAATTGATTTAAATTGTCCTTTTATATCCTTAATCCATCATCACAAATTCATCACATACTTTGAGAAAAAAAGGAGAGTCCATGTAGATTCAAGCTAAGTGTGTATTTTTCACACTTACATTGTATCCCTAGCATGACTAAGTGCATGTGAAATACTATGAATCATGTATGTCAAAGTAGTCAATCTGAAAGAAAATATCAATAACTCTCTAAAATATGTAGATATAATTAAAATATTTAGTGCATGCTCCATTTGAGTACTTGAAAATAAAAATTTCTAGAGTAGCATTTGATTAAAATTTAAAATAGGTATGATAAATGTTTACTTGACAATGTTAAAAAATAGAAATTAAAATACAAAGAAAAATATTATTATGAAATACCTTGTAGCTATTGGGAAAATGTGTCTCAACCTTGCAATTACATAAGGTACTATTGATACATAAGCACAGGGGGCGTAAGGGCTAAATTTTATTTATATTTTATTATTATAAATCTAGACTGATCATCATTAGGTCTTAGATCTAACAGTCAATATTTTGTTGGCTTGACTTGTCCAAGAAGGTAACCTTATTTTATGAGGGTGTTGTATTATAGTTGTGTATTGTGATGTATTCTGAGAGTCTGATAGCAGTTGTGTTGCCTTTGGATCTTTAGTTGGTGGTACTCCTATGAGAAGCTTTCTCTAAAAGTATATTGCAATCTTCATAATTTCCGAATAATATATTTGGAATCTTTTGGTGTGTGAGGCTTTTCTCCCAAAATGGTTTTCCCACGTAAATCACTGTGTTGTGATATGCATGATATTTATGTTTATTTATGTTTAAGTTTTTGTTACTATTGTAAATATCTATAAAGTTTTACATTATCCTCCTCTCAAGATTAGTGTAGGAAGTTGTCTCACTACCTTATCTTCCTTACAATAACAAAAGGGTGTTATGGCTACAAAGGATCTTGTAATAAAAACTAATAAATGTGGTTGTGAATGAACCAAAAAAGACTATGGATGTGAAGGATACTACATAAGAATATTTTTGTGAAGGAATCTACATAATAATATGGATGTAGAGGATCCTACACAAAGTATATATGTGAATGATCTTAAAAAATAATGGTTGTGAAGGAGCCAACATAACCATGAAATAATCACTATAATCATAGACATCAAATAGTGTTAGTGATTTTATAATCCCCTCCAATTGGTTTCACATGAAGAATGCAAGGAATTAGAGGATAGGAGAAGAAGTGATATGTAAAAGACACCATCATTTAAAGATCAATAATCATGTAATAATAACCCATGAATAACAATCTATGATAGGAAACAAATAAAAAAATTATATAATCATATAAGAAAACATATAAAATGGTGGTGAGATGCTCTAAATAAGGAGGATTTAAAAAAAATCCAATATACTAGATGGATCATGAAATCATATTCAAAAAATTGTGTGGATATAAACATAAAAGTACAAAATAAGTTTCATGTAGGATATAAGTATGTGGATGTAGGCATGCAGGTGTAATCAATAAAGTGTATGCATGAAATCACATGAATAAGATCACCCAATATCAAGGATATAAGAATGATAGAATATATGTGATTAGGATAAATGATAACAAGGATGAGCCATAAGATGTGTCAACATTTATGGATATAATGCTTCTACAAACCATATCAAAGTGAAAAAATCCAAAAGTTAATCCCCTAAAACTATAATATAATTTTTGTATTAGTAGCTAAAATTTGGTTTTTGAAAGGACCCAAACTCTTTTATAGTGAAAATAATGAACATTAAAGATGTACAAAAAATAAATCACAAAAACCAACTTCGAGAAGAACACAAAAGATAGAGATAAATACCAACAACAAAATAACAAACCAATAAGTTTGCACCTAGAATAAAATTAATTTAATAATGGAGAGTGGGAAGAGAGGTGGGAGAGGGTGTTTGAAATATTCAGAGGGAGAGGGAGATGGATATTTTGATCCAAATGATGAAGATGTAGTTTTTTTTAGCGTTTCTGGTTGGATTTTGGGTTTTGGTTGATTCACGGATGTTGTGTTGGGTTTTGGCTGCTTTGTGGATGTTGTGTTGGGTTTTGGATGCTTCATGAATGTTGTGCTATATAGGAGATCCAGTTTGAATGGTATTGGTGATGACGGGTTTTTTGTTGCTGGAGATGTTGATTTTTCTCCCATGGCTCACTTGATTTTTTTTGGGTTGTTGGAGGTGGAAGTTGTTGTGGGTTGTAGCTTGGTGTTTTCTTTGTTGTATTTTGGAAACCCTTTCCAATATCTTGCTTCCATGTTCTCAGTCTCTTGGTGGGTCATGGTTGCAGATGGTTTTCCATTTGTGGTTGGTGTTTTAGTGTATGGCTACTACTAGGTGGGAGGGGATTTGTCGGTTGGGGATTCTCTTCGTGCTTTTGGCTACAGTGCCTTGTCTTGCCTAGTGCTTATCTTTTGGGAATTTCATTTCTTGGCATCGGGTTTTTTGTGCCTTCGCCATCTAGTGTCCCTAAGTAGAGCCCCTTCGTGGTTTTTGTGGGCCTCAAGATGGTTGGGCTTCATGTTTATTTTGTTGAGAAGGCTATAATGGAGTGGTTTTTTCCCTCCTTGTTGCTACATTTTGAGTTTCCCTGGCTGGTAAAGGATATCCCCCCAAATATTTCATGGTTTTGAACCCCTTTATTGTATGTAAATATTTTAATGTTGATGGGGTGTGTTATCAGCTGGGAGGTTTCTTAATTTCTGATTTACTCTTTGATGGTGCTCAAGGGGTAGCTTCTACCCTTGTTTATGAGTCATTAGCTTGGTTGCACCTAGAGTTTGTTTTATTGGTTGATTTGTGCTTAAAGTTCCATTTCAAGACCCAGTCTCTCTTGGATCCAAAGGGAGAGTTTACTACCCATGTTTCTAGCGGGATGTTGTTGGTTGGGCTATGTGTAAAGCTTATTCTATTGTCCGAGATGATTTTTTTTATTATGGTAGCCTCTATCATGCTTTCTTTAGGAGTGTTGTCTACTTACCTTCTTTCTCAATTGATATCTCCTATAGAGGTGGAGTCCTCTCCTTTTGAGGTGGAGCTAGAGCTAGGTGGTTTTATTTTGGGTTCATTGTTGAAGGTGGTTGTGGTTGGTTTCTTCTATTCTACTGATGGCTAGGTTAATTTTAGACTTCATCTTGAAGACCCAAGTTTTAATGTTACTTAAAGATGTTAAGTTTGTCATTTTTGTAGGAGTTTATGCCTTTTCCCTGGAAATTAAGTCTCATTTAGAGGTGGAGACCTTTCCTTTTAAGGTGAAGGTATGTTTTGTGGTTGAGGTTTCCATCTTCCTGCTCCTTTTGAGGTCGAGACCACTCCTATTGAGGTAGAGTGTGGATTTGTAGGAGAGTTGTTTATGTTGTGAGAATGATGTTCTTGGTTTCTTCTCCTATAGACGTGGAGAGGAAAGTTTCATGATGTGGATAGTTTGCATCATTAGGAAGGTTATTTTTGGTATTTTGAGTGGATTGTTTGTTGTTGCCTAATTTTTTCTAGTCATGTTGGCTTAGGTATTTCTTCTTGAGTGGTTGGTTAGTTGTAGCTTGGCTTATTTAGGTAGTGTTTGTGATTAGCTAGGGTTTTAGGTTCCTATAAAACATGGTTGTAAAGGGTTCAAGGTTCCCTCCAAAACCTATTTGTTTTAGCTTAGGTTGTCTATTTTATCTTTCAAAAGCTATTGTTGTTAGGTTTCTAGTTGGTTGTGGTTTATCTTTTAGCAACATTTGTTAGATAGAGTTTTGGGTCCCTTCAAAACCTATTTGTAAATGGTTTCAGGTCCATTCAATACCTATTTTACCCCTAATAATAAACAAACCAATAACAACATAAACATCCAAACTTATAATTGAGAAGATGAGAGATCCTTCAACAAGTCTAATATATTCCACTCATTTCTCAATAACTCCATATGATCCCCATCTCCTCATTATCCAAATCAACAATATTGTTCTTCTACATCACTTGACTCCTTATTCTTTTACTAGGGCCTAGGTTGGGGCTCCTCATGAACATATTTTCCTAGAGCATAGTTGTCTATAAGTGTCGAGTCCTAAATTGTAATCTAGCTTCAAAGTCTAGCCCACAAACTAACATCAAACTCTAATAAGCACACCTACATTGACCTACAAATTGGCTCTGAAGTTTGAAATACACCTTGGTGCCAAAATTTGAGCTACATTCGAACTACAAAGTCTAATCACTTTGAGATTTTAGACTCTGTTGCACCATTTTAGATATTTTCTTGCTATGGACTTTCAAATTTCCTTTGTATTTTTTTGTACAAATAGTGTACTTTGGAATTTTGGGATTTGCTTCTTTTTTGCACTATGACTCCTATTTCAATCTTGAGGAATTCAAAGAAACTTTGCAACACTCCAAAATTCCAAACCATTTTTGTGCTATTATTAATTTATTATTGGTTTTTCGTTGAGTGAACATTGTATAATTTTTTCATGTAATTTTCTAACCTTAACAAGTGTATGTCTCTTAAAACAATTTGCAAAAATTGTCATGCATCGTAAATGATCAATGTAGGGTTTAAAAGTTCCCAAAAATATAAAAAATAAGTGTTCATTTTTTGAGTGGTTTTACTTTTCAACATTAATCAAAGTTTGGGAGTTTGTAAGGCACAATTCAAGTGTCTTTTTGTGTTTCAAAATGGATCCTCAAGTTGATTTATTGATTTCACCTAACTTTCACTTATGGAAGATAAATGACAACTTTTTCAACAAAAATGATTATGAAAAATGTTAAATAGTCTACAATTACAATTTATAATGGAATATAAATAATTTGTTTATCAAAACAAGTTAGATGAAGCCATGGGTATAATAGGCTTACATGTATCCAATAATTCAGAACTTCATCTTGTAATTTTTACAACTCCTAAATAAATGTGGGATAAGTTCAATGACTTATTTGGTGCAGTGATGAATTTAAAGTCCTTAAAATAGATGATGAATTGACTACTTTATCTCTTGATGTCTTCCCTTCAATTGAATATTTTTTGGTAAAAATCAAGTCTTTGCTTACTCATCTTCAAGGTTGTATTAAAAATAAAAAATAAAGAACGTATTTTCTTCATCTTATTAAAGTTAAAAGTCTCATATTAGGTATTTTCTTCTACTTTTTACTCTAACATGGATGTTGTTGGTATATAATTAAGGATGATTTCTTTTGAATAGTTTTGTGAAGTGATCACAAGGGAAAAATTCAAGTTAATTTCCATAGATTCAATCACTCAAAAAGTAGAGCATTAATGGCCCAAAAATCTAAAGGAAAATTTAAGAAGTTTGCAAAAAAAACTAAGGTATAATCAACTTCAATAAATGAGAATTCATCTAAGTAGAAGATAAAATTTGATACACAAGCCACATATTCTTCTAGTTCAAGTAAGAGTTCTTCCATGAAAAAGAATAAAAGTAGAGGACAATGTACTTTTTTGGATTATAAAATAATGACATCAAATTTTATCATCAATGGATTACAACCTTCCAAGAGGCCATGAACCTTTGAAGATGCCATGAAGAAACACAACATTGATATTCCAAAACTTAGCAAGGGTAAAGCACTTATAGCTTAAGGTTTGGATTCATCCACAAAGAGTTGGATATTTGACTCAAGAGCCTCACATCACATGACTTATTCACATGATCATCTAAAAACTTTATCTGAAAACAAAACTTCTTAGTTTTTAGTGGATAACTCTACATAGATTCTAATTTTGGGGTTAGGTGTGATACAAAAGACATATGGTTGAATTGATGATGTTATCTATGCTATATAGATTTCTTCTAATATTCTCTCCATATACTAAATATGTTATTCTAGGATTGGGAAGATAAACCAATTCTCACTGGATGATGTAATTATTTGAGAACTACAACATCATAAAAAAAAATTTCTTCATGCAAACCTAATCATGGGTCCAAATTGCATAGGTTTCATGTTTTTTATTCATCATATGGTTCATCGCACATTTCCCATGTATATTCTTTGAGAAAAAATTAGCAAGAGAGGTTTGAACACCTCAACTAAAGGTATCTTTTGTAGTTGAGTACGTATGATATGACACTTGGTCTTCCAAAGGTTTCATGCACAAGGGAGTTCTTCAAGGTTGTTTCCTTAGTAAGCATCATCAAGAACCATTTTTATAAGGGTAAGGCTCCCAGTGCTACAACCTTACTTGAGTTGGTTCATAGTGAACTTGTGTCATTCCAAACTCATTTTTTAGTAGCTAAGTATGTTCTCACCTTCACTGATTATTTATCTTGTTGCTCATAGGTGTGCTTTCTTAAGTACAAGAGTGATGTATTCACTAATTTTAAGTTATTCAAGGTGTTTTTGGAGAAGTGATAAATTTATTCTATTCAAATGATAGATAAATAATGAGTAGAATATGTGAACCAAGCCTTTTACAATTATTGCATTGATCATTGAATTCATCTCCAATATTTGGTTCCCTAAAATCCTCAATAGAATGATATTGTTGAAATAAATAATAGATCACTAAGGGAGATTTAAAATTGTATGCTTCAATCATGGTCTATAACCTCATTGTTTTGGCTAAAGCAATCAATTATTCTAACTTTATTTAGAATCATACTTTGCATAAGATAGTTCAAAATATCACTCTAGATGAGGCTTGGCCCAATATCAAGCTTAATATTCCTTCTTCAAGGTATTTGGTAGTGAGGCTTGGGAATTCATACTAGATGGTAATGTAAGGTAATGAATAAGAAGAGTCAACCATAGATGGTAATGTAAGGTAATGAATAAGAAGAGTCAACTATTCATTTTTATTAGCTATTGTGAGGATGGGAAGGCTTATCAATTGTTTGATTTAACCATCAAAGATAGACCTACTTTTGTAGAGATGTTTAGTTTGACGAGTATCACAAATGAATCCTCCATCCACTTATTCTTCCTTGCTACCTAATCCACATTCTTCATATCGTGAAGATACCTTTGCACTTAAGTTACTTTAAATGATGGTCATATTCTTCTACCACCTTCAAAACCTACACCTGCACCTCCACCACCACCTCCACCACCACCTCTTATTACTTAGGTTTTTCCTCAATGGGTCCATAGTACTATTAAGGAGGCTAGATCTTTCAATGGTGATCCTATTATTTCTCACCACGTGTGCTCATATATTTATAGCACTAATATTTTGATTCATTCTATTATACTAATCCACATATTTTTAGAGGTAGATGGTATCCAAAGTGAGATTATTCTATGGTAGAGAACTATTCTTCTTTAATGATGAAACACACATAGGATTTGGCTTATATTTTTAAGGGAAGAAATATGGCTCAACAAATGTAGGCCACACCAAATTTTTAGCTAATGGTTCTATTAAAAGATATAATGAACATCTTGTAGATAAGGGTTTTCCCTAGTCTTAGGGTTTTAACTACTCCAAGATATTTTCCCCTATAATGAAGATGGTTTCTATTTGCCTTGTACTTTTGATTGTGATTTCTTAAATTTTTTTAATTTTATAGATGGATGTGAAGAGTTTTTTTACATAATTATATTCATGAGGATATCTACATGGACCAGCCCCTAATATTAATGCAAGACCCTTCACTTGTTTGCAGTTATCAAGATTTATTTCATGGTCTCAAACAAGCCCCTCGGGCTTGGTATAAGAATATTTATGATTTCTTGTTTGCATATGGTTTCACTTATTGTAACTTAGATCACATATCAAGTATATTCAAAGACATGGAGATGATATTTTGATACTACTATTGTACGTATATTATTTTATTTTCACTAGTATCTCATCATCCATGCTTCAAGATATTTAGCACACTTTGTTGGAGCACTTAAAAATAACAAATCATAAGCTTCTACATTATTTTCTTGGTCTCTAGATCTTATAGTCTATTGATGGGATTTCCATATATAAAAAGAGGTATACCATTGAATTGATTCATTACTTTAGCATAATTGATTTCAATCCTTCTTCCACACCATTTCAATCAAGTGTCACTCTGAATGCCACTTTCACCACACCTAGTGCTAATGGTACTTTATATGGATAATTAGTTGGTAGTTTTTATATTTGACACAGTCATATTGATATCATCTTCATTACTGGTCTTACCTCTCAATTTTCACATGAACCTTATGAGTCAATGAAAGGAAGAAAATAATATTTTGATATTTAGGGCACTAATTTTTTTGAAATTTAGTACACATTAGGAGCTTCATTGATACTGGGCTTCACTATCTCATACTAGGAAAATTAGTTTAACTCACAAAATTCTAATTTTAGGTTCTAGTTCAATCACATGATATTTCAGGAAGAAAAATATTATCACATTAGATCATCCAATGAGGTTGAGTGTTGATGTGTAGTACTTGCTTTCCATGAGGTTCTATGGCTTCCATAGTTTATGAAAGCATTTTTTCTACCACCTATTCATCCTATTGTTGTTTGATGTGATAACCAAAGTTCCATTAATATTTTATGTAAATCAGAGAAGTATCAAAGGATTAATCACATATTCACATGCATTTCATTCAAAATATTATTCATAATGGTGTTTTCTTCTTAGAGTACTTGCCTTCTTAAGAGCAGGTTGCTAACATCTTCACTAAAAAATTAGCATCACCTTGTTACCTTGAGTTGTGGTGTATGCTTGGGGTGAAGTGAGTTCTCCTTATGGTGTCTTGAGTCTTTCTTCCTTTTTATTAGTTCTATTTTTTGGAGAGGAATTTTTTGGACACAAGTTTTTCTCCTTTACTCTATTTTGTGAGAGACTTTTATTTGTACATGGGCACCTCATCAAGACTTATTGTTGAAACTCATTTTTTAGTGATTATATTAATCCCTAAGTATCGCTTAAGGGGGTAATTTTGTGTGAAGAGATATTACCTACCTAATTTACTTTACTTATTGCCCAATGTCTAGACCTATTCGCATTAGCTTAAGCTCACTTAGATGTTTCCTTGTCTCACCTCATAGGAACACTGCACACACCATCCCACTTTTCCCAAGTGTTCTACATGTGTCAAAATTATCAAAGGCTTAGTCAATGTTTCACTCTCACCTTCCTCCTTCCTCCTTATTACTCTCTCCTTTTCCAACATATACAAGGATTTCATTATATAGTATAGATTCACTTTATGATAGTTTTTGGTATATCGTGTATAAATTCAGTTGTAGAAGTATGTTGGGTATTGCTTTCATTTTATTTTTGCTCCAAAATTTATATCCTACCTAAGGAATTATTGGTCCCTATTATCCTCTTGCATTTATCCCCTTTCACCTTCCCATTCATTAAATAAAAGTGCCCATAGGTTTCTAACCCTTTTCCCTTGTCCTTATCCTTGATATAATTTAAACTCAAAACCACCTTTTTCTTATTAGCCCTATATTTAGATACCAAAACATCATTATTCTCTAAGGTAGTTTTGATGATAAAAAATTTGGTGAGGGTGCACATCCTACCAAGAGAGAGCTTAGAGGGGTTGACATCAAGGCAAGTAATCACCATTGTTAAGACCTTCATAGGATGTTATAAAGGCACTACTTTGGCCTTATTAAATCGATAAAGAAAATATATCAAAAATTGGTTAAGCAATATTTATTCCTTATTTATCCACATCTACAATAAAAAATCTCTAATGAAACAAGTAGGTACAAGGAAAAATTCAATATAATATTATACCTGAAGTAGTTAAGCAAAGATAAATGATAGAATACAATACACTTGTACCTACCTTCCATAGCTATGTATTTGAATAATTTTATACTCGCCTCATTTGACATCTTAAGGAGAGAGTCTATAAGGAATCCAACTCAAAATATAATTATCTTCTCATTACTTCTTAGGAAGGATTCAACATCTTTATTTTTAATTATCCTTTCCTTGTACACCTTAATCCTTCCATTGGAATTCTTGTAGAATTAGAAATTATTTCCTCTAAGAACTCAAAGAAAATATCTTTGACAATTATTTTTCTAGCCTTCTAAGATCTACTAAATTATAACAACGTGATAGTTTCCATAATGGGCTAATCCTTCCCTTCTTGAATATTCTATATGGTGATCTTTTTACTTTTATTTAAATCCTATAACACCCATGTTTCCTGAACTTCTCTCAAGTCTCTGATAAATATATATCTTCTTGGTAGGAAATCCTTGAAGAGGCCTATAATCCTCAATACCACCTATATCAAGCCTAGTCTCACACCTAGCAAAAGAACTAACAATTTCTATATCAAAGAGAGATTGGAATGATTTAAATATGATACCGAAATCCAAATGCTTGGGATTCTTAAGAATGATTCTTTTAGGATTATGTAAACTAGCTAAATTCAAATATAATAAAAAAAAGTACGATAAAGGCTAGAATACATCATCATATCATGCATGTCATCTTGAGGAAAAGTATAAATCTGCTAGAAAATTATCATCAAGGAATTAAAAGAATTTAAATTGAGGAGGTAACAAGGGGGATTCATTAATTAAAATTAAAATTCTCATTAGGAAAGGAGTCTATCTTAAACCATGCTTCTAATATTGATCCAATGGCACAAATTATATCCATTATATTAGCCACCCTATTACCTTCTTTATAGGTATGACAAGAATTCACTTCCTCGAAGGCCTTAATGGTATCCAAATAATCTTACACTATATTTTTTATGGTCTAAGAGGGGGACATCTCCCATTTTAAGCATTTTATTATTGAAAGAACACCTTTTAATAGTTAATTCATATAAATGGAGTACTTTAGCTAGCTAGATATCCCAAAAGAAAATCATTAATTTTGTAACATGATTGTTTTGCACTTGTATAAAGCCTACATAAGCAACTAGAAAAACAACATTATTGTCTCTAATAGCATTTTATCCACTAAAAATCATTCGGTTCTGTTTTGAAACACCTTTGAAATCAGTTTCAACTAACTATGGTTAGAGATTAACCTATTTAGTAGAGTTTATTTTAGTTTTCTTGACATCTTCTAATATAACTATTTTTAACTTAGAATAAAAACTACTAAAACTATAAAAACATTTGAAACTATAACCATTTAAAATTCTAACCCATTATCTAGAAATTATCTAAAAATGTAACCTAAGTTGTGATAGTAAACCCTCTAAAAATCATAGCCATCTGAAATGAAAATTATTCATGACTATAAATCCTCTAAAACTATATTCCTTTGAAACTAGAAACCATTTGAAATTATAACCATCTAAAATTTTAACCTTCCAAATTTATAAATAGTAAATTTAAAAACCCATTGAATCTAAAAACATCTATAAAACCAAAAAACCTAGTAAATCTAATTTCCTTGAAGTGAAGTATTGTATAGCTCAAACATAATACCTTAGTAGATGCATGATTCTAACTATGTCTTTGAGTAGATTTCAATATGTAGTAGATAAGTCAAATGTTCATGTTCCATACCTAAAAGAGATAATAACTAGTCATAGCTTATTTGGTAAACAAAATCCTTTATATATTCTCTTACATTTATATTTTTAGGATTTTCATACTATGAATGTTAAATTCCTCAAGCTCCCTCCGAGTGGTTTTTATTTTTGCTAAGTACCAGCCTGCGCCTCATCTTTTTAGACTCCATTCGCTGCTGCCACGTGTCTTCTAAACACTCACCATAGGGAATCCTTCCTTCACTCTCCTACCGTCTTCCACCGTACTTCCACGTGTTGTCACTATAGGCTCTTGGGGGTTGCTTCCCTTCACTTTTCAATTAAGCCCCATCCACATGCCATGTAGATTTCATCTGCATACACTTTTCTGGACCCCATAGTCAGCGCTGATAGTAAAGAATGCTTCCACGTGTCTTCACCCTGCAGTCGCCCAATGCAAGGAGGAATCAATGAGTGGGCCCCAACTTGTTGCAACACATCTCTTTCACAAGGACTTCATCAAAGGGAAGGCGAGAGCAAGCAGCGAGCCTAGCCAGGTTGTCGCATGTCTTAACCGACTGCATTATTTTGTGACACTTGTTTGCACAGGAGTTTGCTAGGACTAGTGCCATCATTCAAAGGGGATGCATCCGTTTGAGGAGTGACTACGTGCCATGGCCCGAATCTTTTTTGTTGCAACAACCAAAGGAAATCATTGCTGCAGGCATCATTGCTCAAGATACTAGATATTTTCTGTTACTAGCCTACCAGGCGTTGGGATTTTTATCTATATATACTACTTCTTCCTTTTGAAAATGAGTTCAAAAGATACAGAAAAATTAGGGAAAAGATACCAGGCCTTTTGTATTGCTTTGAGATTATTCTATGAGACTCTCAGACTATGCCATTGTTTGGCCTTTTTGTTTTTCTTAAGCTATTTGATAAAACATTATACTGTGCCATTATTGTCTTGAATTGTTTATTTGCAGAACTTCTATGATTTTAATACAAGTTTGTTGGTTTAGATCATGTCTTTGACTCTTCTTTTTAGTGAATGTGTATGAGAATTATTTTATGTCATTGAATAAAATATTCAAGTTTTCATCTTTGATTTCTGTTATTTTGGAACATAGTAGATTGTTGATCGAGCCCTTAAATTGAATCCCAAAAGATAGATTTACCATGCCTATATCTATTCCTTGGCGCATCGCCTTAGGTATATTTTTATTTTTTATATTTGCTTCATTTTCCCATTCCAAAAACCCAATTACAGAAGAAGTTGGCTTCTTTAAAAACCTAGAGGTCACTCAGTTTAGCGCAATTGGTCCCCCCATTAACTAA
>VDFB02128974.1:0-22982 GCA_007258455.2 Sequoia sempervirens
CACTTACCCATAAATCCATCATTATCTCCCATTAAAAATCCATACTGGAAAAACTCACAAATTTGATTTTGAATGTTAGGGTGGCTATGAAAGTAATCTTGCAGAAAATATCCATCATTATGATAATCCAGGCTTCTCCCTAAGATTAATTGATTAAGTTTCCATTCTAGAAACCTTTCTCTAAGGATCAAAGCATAAACCCCTACTGGTCTTCTCATGGAAAGTATTGCAGAACTTATTTCTCCTGCTTGCTCAAGTCTTCTTTCAATCTTATTTTTTTCTTCCTCTAACTTCTGCACTTTCTCTTTCAATTGTTTATTTTCCTCCTTAAATTTGAAGGCTGCCAGGGAGAGGTATCTAGGCTGGGCTGAAGGAGGAACATCTGATGGAATAGAAGGGATATCAGAGGGAATGGAAGGCAGAGCAAGGTAGTATGGTGGGGTCACAGAAGTAGAGGCTTCATGTGAATAAAACCGCATAGATTGTTGTTTTAATTGCTCTAACATTTGTTGCAATTCCTCTTTTAATCTTGAAATTTCTTCAGCATTTGCTAATGATTGTACACTATCTTGTTGTAGGGAATCCTCAATTTTATTCAATTTCTCTCTATATCTTGCTTCATTGTGTTCAATTTTCCTTTCCATTTCCTGAGTTTTGTTGAAGGATTGTGTTGTGTAGTTTTTCGCACACACATCCCGCTGAAAGCAGGGACCCTCTTATGCTTTCATTCCTGGTGTTTTGGCCCTTTTATCTTAGAGATTTAACTTGCTTTGTCATGAGCTTGAATGTTTATTTCACCTACATTGGTGATCCCTTTGTGATATTGATTGAAAAATCTCAAGTTTTTGACTCATTTTGGGTTTTTCACTCTTCTCAGGAAAATCCTCTCTTGGCAGAATTCCTTGGATACTTTGAAAACCCAGTGGCTGATGTTTTGCACTATGACCCAAAAATTTTGGGAACTCATGGAATTCCGTGGTCACCGGATTTCTCCAAAATTTCGTTGTCCTATCAAGTTCCCGAGTTTTGGTCAGGGTTGTCTTGTCGACTGCATTGATGCTCGATCGTACGGTTTCTACGACATATATTTAATCGATTTTGGGGAGTTTTGTGCCATTAATTTTTATCATTTTCTTTCTATTGATCCGAAGTGTTTGATCTTGAGTGCTTGGCTAGATTTGGCGTGTTCGATTTGTGAATTCTTGGATTTGGTGGTGATTTTCCTGGGCATCATCTATTGTTTGCTAAGGTACTAAAGATTGTTACTTGCCATCATTGTAATCGAGTTTCACTTCATCAATGGTATTTTTTCATTGCCTTGCTTTTGATTTTTGAATGGGAATGATTCTTTGGCATCTTCAGTGTGCTTGGATTTTGAATTTTTTCATGCTTGGGCATTGAACATCCTTAAGCTAGGGTTGCTCAGTTCTATTAGATTAATGATCTCAAGTGAGTTTGTGAGCTTGTCTTTTAGTTTCATCATGAGGTAGCTCACTTGTGTAGGCTATAAAGAATATTTTGAGAACCTAGCAATTGAGTAAGCTGAGCCCAAGCCTTTCTTGTGTATTCATGGCAGAATTTTAGGGTTTTGGGTTTAGGGCATCACCAATTTCTATCGATTTACCTCAGGAAAAGTCTCGAATTTAAAGATGATTTGTAGGAGGTTCAAATCAAGCTAGTTTCAAGCCTAGGATCCTCAAATTTGTGATCGTTCGATCAATTTGAGTAAATTCATGAGAAAACATTGACATTCGGGTTTTCCTTCAACTTTGGGATTTTCCTCCACTAGCAGAATTCCTCGATTTTCCATTTTCTCTTCATTTTCCCAAAATGTGCAATAATCCAGAGTTTTTTCTGCTTCGCGGATTTTCGTTCCCTCTAGATTTTACCAAAAATTCCTTTGTCCCTTCATTTTCTCAAATTTCGTAGACTATTGTTGTTTTCGTGGATTTTCGTCCTAGGTAGAATTCTCTGAAACTTTGCTGAAAATGAAGAACCGAGGGATAGCATGGTTTATTAGCTGGTGATTATGCATTGTATGATCAATTTGAGTTGTTTAAAGATATATCATGTTGTTTCTAGTTAATGATGTTTTATTACATGATTATTGGAAGCTTTTTGTGTTTATTTCGATGGGATCCGTCTGGTTGGGAATTTTCTAAAATTCCTCTCTGGATTGGATTATGGGGGGGCCTGAAAACCCAAACTTTGATATGATCAATTCTTATGAGGTTTTAGAGAGTTTTTCTTATCATGGGACTTATAATGAGGTTGAATATGCCATTTGTAATTGATTAGCTTGGGTTTCAGGTGATCTTTATTATGGTCTCTTTGATGAATGCTAGTTCAATCAAGTCAAATGATTGCTACCAAAACCAAGGGTAGAGTAGTGGATTCGAGTGCAGAGGAGGAAAATTGAAGACACCCTGACCAAGATCTACAATAAATGCATTTCTTTCTTTGAGGCTATGATAGGTAGAAAAAGTTTTGCACCGAAGCATTTGAGCTTGGAATAGTTGAGAAAATGTTGGCGAGATGTATATTCTCCAACCAATGAAGACTCGGTCACTGAACATCAGTTGGATGATGCAACTACTTACATTGCAGTTATTGATAAATATCAAACAACTAAGGTAGATTGGGACACAATGGTAAAATAGTCAAGAGAGGATATCAAGTCCATTGAAAGAAGAATTAAGGTTTTGACCATGCCACCTGTGGCCGACTTGGATAAGATATTTTTGATGGTGCAGGATAAGGTGGAGCGTACTAAGGATAAAGGGGGAAGTAGTTAATGCAATGCTTCATCAGAATTTGTGCTTCCCCATTATTTCTCTTCTCCTTCACATGCATTGGTCCAGATTATGTCGAAAATCCCAGGCCGACCTGGATGGAGTACTTGCATTTAATGCCCACTTTGTTTATTTTGAATTCTCCTTGGCCAACCTTTTTTGTGGCCGATTATTATTGTAAACCTAATTGGGCCGACATATCTTGGGGGTTTCTATAAATATGGCATTCTGCCTCATTTGTAAGGGGTAGATAGTTTTGATATTAGAGCTAACTAGGCAGTATAGCAAGAGCTAGAGTTAGGAGTTAGTCTTATTTTCAAGCAAGCAAGTGATGTAACAAAAGACTAAAATTGTTGCTTTTGTGGGTGATTTAATGCAAGCAAAGACATTGTGATTTGGTGCCTTCCTTGTGTTGAATTTTATCTGGCATGGTTCCTAAGATTCTATCTTTTGAAATTGCTTAAGTTTATTTGATATATGCTAGGTTAATGTTAGATGATTTGATGATGTTTATGGTTTGATGCTTGAAGTGTTTGTAGCAATCTCTAGTCCATACTTTTTGCAGCTAGCTGACTGTTAGTTGCTTTGCAAAGTTAGCCTAGACTTTTACATTCATTGTGCTTAGTTCAATTGTGAATATTTGTTCATTGCAATTGGAATAAGGTTTTTTTGGATGAATGTTCATGATCTGAAAATATTTAATACCTTAGAAGATTGCACTATTTCTGTAAGATTAAAGATTCATCTAGGTCAAGCAAAAATCAGTTTCTGAGGGATTGGACCATTTCAAGTGTTTATTATTTGCATTGTCAATCTTAGGGTTAGTGTTAAATTTAGAAGTTTTTTGAAACCTTTTTCTTTTGTTATTTCTTTTATCATTTGGGTTAGATTTAGGATTGGAAGTATCACCATATTGAAAAATCTAATAAATTTAAGGATTTAGTATTTGCTTGTAGTAAGGTCCCCTTATGATTACCAACATTTTCACATATTATCTAAGTTGTTTCTGCATTGTCAAGACCTAACATTAGAGACCTTGGGGTTATCTCTTGAGGCTTGCTGATAGAGATTTACCTTTCAAGAGAGATAGGATACTTGTATCTTGTTTGAGTTATTACTGTGCAAAAAAAACCATTAACAAATTGTTGCAATTCTTCTTCTTTTCTTCTCAATTTCTCTTCAAGGAATTGCATGTTTTTCCTTTATTTCTCTAATTTAGCTTCTAAATGGGACATTTTCACAGCCCTTAACAATTCCTCAGTCTCTAATTCCTCTTCATTCAATTTTTCATGGAATTCTTCTTCTTCAATCTATGGCTCTTTTCCTTTTCTTTGTTCATAATGTGGAGAAGGTTTAGGGGATTTTGCAGTCTCTTTTTGTTCAAATTCCTCTTATTCTTCTTACTCTTTAGATTGTGCCTCAAATTCTTCGGCAAGTCATGGACTTCAAAAATAGGGGTTCTTTCAGGAGTCAGCATTGGGCCTTTAGGGGGGATTTGAGGCTGCTCAGGAGAATGTATTGGTGTATGGGTTTCTCCATGGCCTACAATAGTTTCTATTGGAATTTTCAAAACAGGGGTTTGAGTTATAGGTGTCTCTTTAGGGGTGGAAAAAACAGTCTCAACATGGCTAGGGCTTTCTTCATGTACTTCTTGCTTTTTATTTTTGGAACTAGTATAGGTTACCCTAGAGGATTCTTGTAATTTTTTTTCCCCTTTTCTTGGAAGATTCTCCTTTCTCAATCCTTGACTTTTTAGCTACAGGTCCCCTTGTGGGTTTTCCTTTTTGCTTTTCTACG
Organism: Sequoia sempervirens; assembly: GCA_007258455.2. NCBI lineage: Eukaryota > Viridiplantae > Streptophyta > Pinopsida > Cupressales > Cupressaceae > Sequoia > Sequoia sempervirens. The sequence continues at coordinate 4,590 of VDFB02128974.1, forward strand.
AGTACAGACAAGAATTCTAACCAGCCCTATTTCCTAGATTCTTTCTTTAAGAAATGGTGCTTAATTATCAAATGAATCAACCCCTAGTATTTTATGGATGATTCCCCTCTAGATTTTTCTTTTAAAATCATGGAAGCAATTTTTTGGAGCAAAAATGTTGGCAAATTTATTCTAGCAGAGGTTTTTGTCTGTCCATACCTTAAATGTATCAAAAGTCACATTCTCGGTCCTAATATAGTACTGTACTACCCTTCACAGGTGAAAATTTTCATAAGCCATGTTGCAACAGTCCTCCAAGGCTCGTCCAAACTTTGGCGAGCAATTCCATGTTGGTCTCCCTTGTGCATCAGAATTTATAGCCTTCTTTCTAGCTCTTGGTGAAATGCAGCCACCAATTTCTAAAATTTGACTCGACCCTTGTTAACTGGCTTTCCTTCAGCTAGAATTCTAGAAATTTCACTTATTATTTCTAGAGTGACCGCAATAATTTCACCCCTTACTCTGGTCACATTCACATGAAAATTTCTCACAAATTCTTCAATCATTTCCAACTAAAAAACCTTCATATTGCATTACAAAATCCAACCATCCAACTTTTGCTAACAATCTCCTAGTTTCTGAATCAAGAGTGAAATTTCTAGCTTAGCATTCCTCTTGTTCCCCATTTTCATCTATCAACAATGGTGGACTTCAACAATGGTAGAATTCACAAGCAAACTTCAAGTGGCAAACTGAATTACTTAACAAAATGTGGAATGATTTTTCCTTGTTTTTGGAACTTAGCCATTTTGAAAATGACATGACATGCCATTAATTTTCTGCATTAATTTCCTTTACTAATCTAGACGATTCACATGCCATAAAATGAAGTTTTCAATTTTAATTCGCAAGGTTGATAGCGTCTTTTACACATGTCAACATGAACTTGGGAAGATTTTTGAAAAGACAGGTGAATCATAAAAAGATCCGTTATTATTACTAACATCATTCAATGCCACATAATTCCTTACATCAACCATCCCACCACTTTTTGAAATTATTAAAAGTCATTTATTATCATTATTAATAACAATATGGCGGAGATGTCTAGATTTATAAATATTTACCTATTTTACATTAGTCTCACTACCTTAGAAAATAATATTCAAAAATAATATTCATATTAAATGTGCACCTCAATTTATTTTGATCCTTTGAGTTCTTTAGGAGCCTTTAGGAGCTCTCAGGAGCTTTGGAATTACATGAGTTGAAAGCCTTCGAGATCTTCAAGATCCTTCAGGAGCTCTTCAAGAGTCTTCAGGAGCTCTCAGGACTTTGGAACTTCAGGAGTCATCAGGAGTTGTCGAGCAAAATAGAGTCTTTAGAGTCTTCAGCCTTCAAGAGCCTTTAGGAGCTTTTGGGAGCTCTTTAGGATCCTTTGGGAGCTATTGAACCAAACAGAGTCTTCAGAGTCTTCAATCTTTAGGAGCCTTTAGGAGCTTTTGAGAGTTCTTCAGGAGCCTTCAGGAGTTAACTTAGATAGACTGCCATTTGTTGGTTTTCAATCATCTTTTTTTTTCTTTTTTTTTTCGAAAGAAAACCGCCATTTGTAGTAGTTTTCAATTTACTTCCTTTTTCTCAAGGAAAACTACCATTTGCTGGTTTTCAATTTACCTTGTTTATTCATGCCTTCTTCAAAGGTTTAAAGATCTTCTCTCATGGAAGAAATATCTTCCACGAGAAAATGTTCAGTTCTTTGTTGCAAATCATCTAGAAATTCCTCCTCTGTTGTTGGCTTATGATATGTCTTCAATCGATGACCATTAAATAGCATGACTCTCTTTTCTCCATCAATTGGAACCAATTGGACAACTCCATTCTCAAATACTTGTTGTATCTCATAGGGACCTAACCATTTGTTATGGAAATTCCCTTTAAACTATTCAAATCTGGAGTCAAATAATAATGCCCAATCTCCTTCTTTGAACTATTTGGACACAATATGTTGATCGTGCCATTCCTTCCTTTGCTTATGAATCACCTCTGTATGTTGAAGTGCCTCCATTCTCATTCCATTGAGTCTGTTGAGCTGCAAAATTCTACTTTTCTTAGATTCAAGTAAATCAATTCCAATTTCTACTGCTATTTTCAATGTTTTTAACTCAAATTCTATTGGTATTACTGGCTTCTTCCCATACACAAGTTCATATGAAGAAAATATAGTTGTTTTCCACATGGTATTATAGGCCCACACTACTTCATCCAACCTATCTACCTAGTCTATCCTCCTCAATGAAACTATTTTTGTCAAGATATTCTCTAATTCTCTGTTAGTAACCTCCACTTGTCCATTCGCCTGAGGGTGATATGGTGAAGAATTTCTATGATCCATTTGGTATTTCTGCAAAAATGTTTCCATCATTATTGATACAAACTATGGTCCTTGCTCTGAAACAATTTATCTAGGTGCACCAAATCTCTAAAGAATTTGCTTGTACAAAAAATCTGCAACCTTATCTTCAATTGTTGTTGGTAATTCTTTCACCTCAGCCCATTTTGTTGCATAATTAATACAAACAAGGATGTAACGTTGCCCTTTTGAAGGTGGATTGATAGGTCCCACAAAATTGATGCCCCATTCTTAAAATGGTTCCAGAGCTATTTGTGGTTGAAATGAAATCTCCATGGTTGGCGTGGGTCTTCCCATCCTCTGACATTCATCACAGTGTTTGACAAAGAATGAAGTATCCTTTGTCATTGATGGCCAAAAGTAGCCAGCTCCTAAGATTTTGTGAATTGTTCTCACTACTGAATAGTCTCCTCCTTCAGGCTCATGATGGTAGGCGTGTACTAAATCATAAACATATAACTCAGATACACATCTACATAAAACATGGTCAGGGCACAATTTAAATAAAAGAGCATTAATCCACTGAAATCTAGAACTTTCACGAATTAACGTCTTTTTTTGTTTCTGGCTAAAGTGACTTGGATATTTCCCTGTTACAAGGTAATTTTTCAAATCAGAAAACCATGGTGCATGAATTGATATAGAAAATAGATGTTCATCTGGAAATGTATCATCCACTAGTTCTTGGTTATCCTGTGAAACAATTTTGGAAAGAAATTCAACAACAACATTGTCTTTTCTAGGCTTAGCAATGATAGTTACAACAAATTCTTGCAGTAATAGTAACCATCTGATAATGTGTCCACCTACTACAACCTTTTTCATTAAATATCTAATTGCAGCATGGTATGTATGTACATAAACTTTGTAACCTGTAATATAATGCCTGAATTTATTTATTACATATACTATAGCTAGAAATTCCTTTTCTATTGTTGTATAAATTATTTCAGCAAGATTTAAATTTTTGCAAACATAATAAATTGCATGCATGGCGTCATTGTCATCTTTTTATCCTAATACTACTCCAATAGCTAGATTGGGTGCATCTGCATGTATGTGAAATGGCTCTCCCCAAACAGGTCCTTTAATGATCAAAGAAGTTGTTAGAGCTATTTTAATTGTCTCAAAATATTTTTGACAATCTTCAGTCCATACAAACTCCTCTTCTTTCTTGAGTAGTGTAAACAATGGTGCTACAATTTTATGAAATCCTTCTATAAACCTTTTGTAATACCCTGCATGCCCAAGAAAACTTCATACACCAGTTTGGTTCTTAGGGATCTCAATGTTTTCTATGATCTCAAATTTCTTGGGATCAACCTTTATCCCCTCTTTTGAGATGTGATGTCCCAGAACAATGCCCTTTGTCATCATAATGGAACATTTTTCATGATTGAGTGATAATCTATGATTTTTACAACGTTGTAAAAAAATTTCTAAGTTTTGTAATGCTTCAACAAATGTTTTAGCATGGACTGTAAAGTCATCCATATAAATCTCTACACAGGAAGTGGTGAAATCTACAAATATAGCAAGTACTGCTCTTTGAAATGTGGTTGGCGCATTACATAGTCCAAATTGTAAGATTGTATATGCGTATGTACCCCATGGATAGGTAAAGGTAGTTTTGTCTTGATCTTTAGGGGCTACTTGGATTTGGTTATATCCATTGAAACTATCGAGAAAAGAGAAGTAGTTGTTGCCTACTAGGTTATCAAGTACCTGGTCAATGCATAGTAATGGAAAATGGTCTTTCTTTGTGGCTTTATTCAACTCTCAATAATCTATACATACTCGCTATTTACCATTCTTCTTTGGGACAATAACCAGTGGAGAAACCCATTGACTATCAGAGATTGGGTATATGAACTCTAATTTGAGAAGCTTCTTTATTTCTTTTTTAACAATGTCTCGAAGAATAGGATTGATACACCTTTGTCCTTGTCTGATTGGTCTTACATCTTCTATATAAATGTGGTGACTACAAATCAAAGGATGGATTCCTCTCATATCAGTATTCTCCCAAGCAAATGCTTCTGTGTGTTTTTCTAAAATTTCCTTCAATTATTTTTCCTAAGTTGGGGATAAAGATGAATTTATATTGAGAGGTTTATCTCCAGCTATTGTAATCTCTTTGGTACGCCTTTGGTGGAATCAATGGATTTTTCAACAAGTGTATTCAAAGGACAAGAGTGTTGTTAATGTAATGTTGTTTGACAATCTTCTTTTTCCATTTCTGAAGTAAACTCTTGTTCCTCACATTGTTGAATATGTTCAACTATAGTAACCATGGATAACTCCACAATACCATCACCTTCTAAATCTAAATCTTCATCCACCCAAAGTTGGGTGTTTGGTCGAATTGATGGTTGCATTGGTTGATAAAGTGACATTTCTTTCTTTTTTGACCATTTGATATGATCATGCTTCTAGATCTACAATCAATTAAATTGGCAACAATATCCAACCATGGTCTGCCTAAGATGATTAGATATCCAAAATATTTCTTTCTAGCTTTAAGAACCAAAAATTCAACTGGATAATCCCATGTGTCAATGGTAACCATGATCTCTTCTATTATACCTTTTGGCTTTGTAGTAAATTGTTCAGCTAACTGTAAAACAATTATTGTTGGTTGAATAGTTGTCATACCTAGCATTTGAACCTTATCAAATGTGATGACATTTATGGCAGCTCCTAAATCAATTAGGACATTGTTAACCTCCACTCTATTTATAGTCAAGGTGATTATAGGACTTCTAGGATCATTATATTTCTGAGGAAGCAATTGTCCTGATAATACATCAGTCAGTTTTGTCCCTATTTGTATTTTGGGAGGTAGCTTCTTCTTTCTTCTTGGATTTTTCATGCAAAGAGATTTGACTAATTGGTTTATCTTTGGTCTGTGCTTAATTGCTTGCAACAATGGAATTTTAGTGTTTATTTTCTTTAGCTCTCGAAGAAGTTGAGAATCAACAACATTCATGTAGCTTGGTTGAGAGTTTTCAAGAGTTATTTCTTCCTTCAATCTCTCAGGGTAAGGTGACTGATTGATGTTTTGTTCCTCTTCAAATTTTTGCAATTTTTTTGAAGTGTCAATTTCTTCCCCATCTTCTTGAGCTTTTTATATGGGTTTAGATTGAACAGTACGATTTCTCAATTGAATATCGTTAGCATCAATTACGTTCAAGTTAGGGGGAGTTGCATCATTACGAGCATTTTTGGGATTTGCAACTGGTTGAGCTAGTAGTTGAGGCTGATTTACCTATTCATTGGTGGCATTAGGAGCATTTATCGTAGGGGTTGTTTGTCCCCAGGGATGTTTTTTCCCTTATTTTTTCCATGGTTGGAAATTTTGCGTCTAGTTTTGTTGCCATGATGGTTTATATGACTGCCATTGTGGTTGCTAATTAGCTTGGCATTGTGATTGGTTCCATTGGGATTCATCCATTCAGGTTTTCCCTAATATGTAGGTGATGGTTGTGGCTGATATTGGGGGCTCCATTGGTTCTGGTTCTACTAAGGGTTTTGATTCTAGTTTGATTGAGAACCATACTATCATTGATTTCCATTATACCCTATGTTTTGAGGCCTTTGTCCAACATAATTAAGCTCCTCTTCGACCACTAGTGGTTTCTTTACATTTCTTTCTATTCCATCCAATAGTTTATAGGAACTTGTTGGGTGTGTTTTCTCACAAATCTCATAGATTTCAACTTGATTCAATGGACATTCTCTTAAAAGGTGTTTTCCCCTACACTTGGAGCAATAAATAGACAATGGTTCAGTGGTCTTCTTATCTCCTTGCATATTGAGATGAAGAAGTAAGTTAGTCTTCATGTTTGCTAATTCCTCCATTACTCTGGCACATTAGTGGTATGAGCCTTGTTTCTTCTAGAATTTCTAGTTCCTACCCTACTTCTAGAGTAGTTTCTACATATCTCAAGAATGTCTTCCAAGGAGAGTTTATTAATGTCCCCCTTTCCCATAAGATTCAAGGACTCTCTTGATTCATCATCAATTCCTCTCAGGAATATTGTTTTGATAACTTCATTATCCAACCCATTAGTACACCTCTGATGCACAAACTAGAACCTATCAGCATAGTTTTCTAAACTTTCATCCTCCATTTGCCTTATTTGAAACAATTCCTCTTTTTTATCCCTTACTCTGTAGTAGTCTTGATACTTATCCAAGAATTTAGTCTCCATTTGTTTCCAAGTTGTAATTGTTCCTGTTCCTAATTGTATGAACCATTGTAAAGTTGATTCTTTCAATGTAGAAGGAAACAACTCCAACTTTTGATTATCGTTTGTGTAATCATAGGTATGGCACAAAACTTTGAACTCAAAAAGAAATTGGTCAGGATCCTCAGATGTTTTTCCTCTAAAGGGAGGAAAAATTGAAGGTGAGATATTTTCATAGGAGGTTCACCAATCTGTCTTTCAAGATTGATAGGAAAAGAGAAGGTCCTATTGGCTGGTGGTCGCTCAAGTTGTTCACCCATGTCTTCTTCTTGAAATGGATCTCTATTCTCTTCTTGATTCTCTATCTGTTGTTCTTGATTATCTTCTTGATTTTTGAACTCGTATTGTTGAATATCTTCCTGATCAAAATCAATATTTCTTTGAAAATTAATGTTTCATGGAAGAAACCTCCCTAGATGGTCTCTATTTCATCTCATCCATAATTCAGGTCAATCTTCCTTATCAACACCAAGTCTTCACACTTAATAGCAAAATCTTGTTTAATCGCCAGCAATGGCACCAAAAATGATGGGAAAGGTCATTGATGTCACAACTTTCATCATTTAGTCAATTATTTATTGAACTAGTTGTGTCTCAGAGCTATATGCAATAAGGATGGTTGTCACAAATTTTTGGGGGGGTTTTGCATTGTAAACAATGAATTTAGGTATCAATTTAGCTCCTTTTGGAGCTCTTCAGGAGCTCTCAGGAGCTGAACTACAATGGCTAATTCCTAAGGATTAATTCTATCTTATTTCCTAAACTAAAGTTTTGTTGACTTATTTATGACTTCATTGGACTTGATTGTGACCGATTCATGGACAAGACTAACATCTACTTTAAATCTTAATTTAAAATACGAAATCCAAATTAGTTCTATTTTTCTTTAAAGGAAATCTATCTTAAGATTTGCTGGAAATTAAATACTATTTTAAGAACATAATTGCATTGCAAGAAAATGACAATTAATCTAGAAAACTTAAACAAAAATTAATCTAGAAAAAATAAACATTAATTTCCATGAACAAATTTTCAACTAACTTCAATTCCATCTTTTCATAAGTCTCCATCATTGGTTCTAATTAAACTCAACAAATAATTACCAAACTTAATTATTTTGAACATCTAAATCTGATTAATCTAATAAATCTTATAATTATTCTAACCACTTAATCTAACCATGATAAACTAAATTCAAAAGTGATTCAAACAGAAGTAACTATCCAGATTTATCATTCAACAACTGAAAATGATTCAATAGCTTATTATTCCAGAATTAACATCTAACACTTCAGATTTAATATCAATAACCATAAATAACATAACTTAGTAAAATACCAACACAAGATCGATCCCTTTGGTTGAGCGGGCCCTGCTCTTCCTTAGGTAAGATCCCTTAACACAGTGATTGAGTTAACTTCTTGCTTTCATTCAATTTGATCAAAGTGGGACACAGAACAAAATATTGTCATCAATTATAGAAATCTAATTGAAAATTATCTAACTCGTATTTAAAACCAAAACATGGATATTTATAACATATCCTTATTGAATTTACAACATGGTGATTAACTACCAAGATTCAAGGCATGAAATAAAGATTAGAACAAAACTAAAGCAAAACGGAAACAGGACTAAAGCAGGACATAGAGAAATATGCCAAATTGGCACTGGAAGTAGAAGTTCCATAACCGACTACAAATAAGCTGATTTGGACTTTGATTGACTCATCATCCAGCTGGGCCCATCAAATGGCATGATTATTTCCCTTGATTGAACAATCTTGAGTTTAACCACATCATCAATCTTTAAAATACCCTGTTCAAAACCCTTAGGAAAAGGATAACAATTATGGTAGTACAAGATCAACACAACATAATTATATCTTTATTAACATCATAAAGTAACACATCTAGCATAAACCATTACTTCAAATATATCCACTAATTTAGCTAAACATAAAGCAAAATGAGTAAATATGTTAATCTATAATCAACCGCTAGTCATGTTAATTAACAAAAATAAAGTCTTTTAAACATAAAATGAAAGTATTTTGTGTCAAACTTAGATCTTAAGCTGATTTGGTTGTGACATATAAACAAGTTACCATGCACATTATTCAATTAATTAGTGACTCACTTTTCACTAAGATATTATTTGTTTCTATTTCTATACCATTTCCCATTTATACCCAATTTTTTGAGAATGTCTTAGTGCAACAATATATTGATAAGTGACATATTCTCATCTTTAGTTCATGGAATAATTCTTTTCCATCTTCATTGTACCTTGTTACACATGTCTCCATGTATTTTTTATCTACTTATCTGTGTTTCATCCTTCTTAACACTTTTTCCATACATTTATTCCCCACTCCAAGATCACCACTTATCATTGTAGATAATTTCCACATGGATTAATATTTATCAAGAGAATAAGTATCACATGGTGTATCCTCTATTTTTAGCATAATTTAATCTTTTTCATACATTCTAGTGCCTGATGCCTCTAGTTCTACATTTCCATTTTCCCATTGCACATAGTGCACATGCTCCTTCCTCAACTTCTCAAGAGCAAGAATAATATATTAAGTTAAGAAATTATATATCATCATTCTTCTAAACCATTTATAGTCATCTCCCTCCATCATACCAACCCAAAAACATTATCCTTATCCCTTCTCCATTGTATAAATCCATTTTAGGTGCCTATTCCCCACAATCCACCATCACATCTCCCCTCCTACTAAGTCCATTTTGAGTCCTATCCCTCCCACCCTACCACTTCCTATCAAGTATAAATATGATAAAGGGGGAAATATGGCTTAACGAGTTCCATATTAAATATCAAGTATAAATTCAAGTATTGAGGGAGGTAAAGAATAAAGGAATTTTTACTAGCTTGTGGAGATGGTTTACATAAGGATCATATTGCAAAGGCTTAATATTTTTATGTGGTCCCTTATATCAAGGTTCTTTTGAATATAAAACCAAATTTGTCACCAACATAAAATATGAAAGCCTAAAATCAGCAAATAGAAACTAGAAGATCATGATATAACGTGAAAGCCTAAAATCAGAAAATAGAAACTAGAAGATCACTCACAACCCCACTGTGTTTTCCAGTCATATCATATGGTTAAGTAGTTAAAGTTAGAAGATCATGATAAGGAATAGTAGGGGGTGTTAAAAGGTAAGAGCAATGGGGATGAGGAAAAATGTGTTGATGATCAACTTCTAGATGCAATTACAATAATTACAATAAGTGCAGGTTCAAAATCACTAGGTGTTATGAACTCTACAACCCATATATTGTTGTAAAACCCACTACATGTAACAAACCAATTGGTTAGTCACCCCCATGTAAATTTGGTTATTTTTTATGTTTCCCCCACCTACAACTCCTCCCCAAACTCTCCACCCTTGAGCTTTGAACAAGCACAATGAAATAACTCACAACCCACTGTGTTTTCTGTAATGCCCCACAAAGAAACCCCAAAGGATATTAACATATCTAACATTTATGGCACCAATTTTTTTTTAAGTATTAACATACATCATAATAATCATATATCACATGAAATGAAACTAAGTATGAACTACTTATAACAAATCCCTCGGGTTTACATGACTGCATTACTTTTCACAACAACATCACTACATCACATGGAAGGTATGTATACACCAGTAACCATAAGATAACATGAACATGGACAATACATTAATCAAGGATTACAATATTACAATTCCTTTTTCCCAACATGAATGGGGAAGATACAATAAAATGGAATGTTACATTTGAAATGGAGTACAAAGCTACAATACTGGAGGTACAACTCAGAAGTCACTGCAAGGTACAATTTCACACTTCTCGATCGATTGGGGACCCAATGGGGTGCATAGCACGTTCCACCCAACCACGTGGACCGAAGGCCCACCCCCCATGCTAAGAGATGACAAGAAGGAACCCCAACTAAACCATCATACAAAACAAGGATACAAGACTTCACAACAAGATCCACAATAACATAAAGCAATCTCAGCACAAGATATAACCAACACAAGTTGTGCCCAACATAAGGAATTACCAATAAAGCTTCAGCATACAAATGCCAACATGTGCTTCCAGAGGCCCAAGAATAACATAGAGGGAAACAAAGCATACATAATTGTTAAAGGAAGAGTGTCATCGCAATGTTGCATGGGTTACCCTGGTGAATCTTCCTAGGCCCCGACCCCCAACTTGGGTTACCCTGGTGACCTCTTACGAAACCCGCCCCACATGCAATCCAATGCGGTATCAATTATCTTTCATAAGGACAAGACAATGATTTTGTCATTCCAGGCCTTCTCAACTCATCTCAAGCCCATACAAGCACTTGAGCCATGAGTGAGGCATTCACTTATTTCTTGTTAATGTATGATTCTATCCAAAACCCCTAATTAAATATTAATTTTTTCACTTAATTAATAAACTTCCAAAGAGTTACCCAGAGACCACTTCCGGGTCTCGGCCCCCATTGAAAGGAACTCCCCTTAAAAACAACAAAATTCAAAAGACACTATCAGGGTAAGCCCTATGCACAACATACAAAGCCACATAATAATTTGCATTAAGCAAGGCGTACACCATCCTACACAAAATCTTCATAACGAAACTATTATCAAGTGCAAGGCTAAAACCCATAACATCAAATAGATCATATAAGCAATAGTTCACAAAGAATCAACTTAACCAACTTAACCAACTCACAAAATCAAAATCTTCCCAAGAACCAAATGGCTCAACCAGACTTCCTCCCAAAATAATATCTCATAACCATCGCAATACCAAAATCCACCACAATAGTTGAAGGAAAAGTCAACCAACAATACATCATGATTGAGACATTGAACAAAGCTCACAGATATTCTCATCACAAATCGACACAACACTTCACACAATAAATCCATAAAGGAGCTAAGAATTACACATTGAATCCATAAGGCATTTTATCTCACATTCCTAAATAATGCTATAAATAACACATGATACAAAATAGGTTTACATTGGAATTCATTTCGAGTTTTCTAAATATTCTTTATCTACAACCTTGCATGTATACAACCTTGCATGTAATTGGATTGAAATTCATACAAAGGACATATAATTCTTTATTTGGGCTAAACATATAAACAAATCATTTCCCTCCTAAACATTATATTTTTGACATCTTGGTAGAAAGAACATATACAATTATACCCATAAACAAGTATAATAGCAATCAATATTCTTTAACTCACATATGGTATTCTAGTTCAATTTCTCTATTCACCTATCCTTAAGCAAACAATTACCCTACAAATTACCTTTCTTTCATAATAATATAATTAAAGATTACTTATAAATTTAAACTTCTATTCTATAACCTTTAATCCACTCAACTTAATTAAATATTTTAATCATCAATATTTACTTAATTCATTTCTAAATTTACTATCAAGGTAATATGAAACCCTATTAAAATTATAGCTTGTAATATTACAATAATAATATTCCAAGAAAGGGCACTTAATTATTATTATAATTTAAGAGGATCAAGATCATATTTACGAGGACACCCTTTCACCTATAGACATGATTAGGATTAATTATCTAAACAAGTCTCAATTCATATAACGAAAGCAACTAGTGTGTGGAGGTGACAGTGATACAAGGTTAACAATTAGAGCTTTGTTGTTTAGAATGAATACATAACATGAACACTGCGGTTGAATTTGTATGTTATATTTAAGCATAATTTCCACAGTAAAATAATCATACAAAATATTCTATAGTTTTACTAATAAAGAATTTGTATTCTTCTAACTTAATTTTTGTATAAATATTTGAGTGTAAGTACATATGTAAATATAATTGTTTAGGAAAAACTGATTATCGATTTGGTAATCTAATATATGTAAAGAAATTTAGAGAATTGTTTTTTTTTGTAAAGGGTCGAATTGGCCATTGGAATGTTGCAATGGATCTCTATTCTTGTGAAAGAAAGAAATACATGACAGACTTGTGTACTTAGAAATTCTCAAACTTGGAAGTAAACTATTCAAAGATTAATGCAAGGCCAACACATTTTCCCTTCCGAATCTGATTAAATGGTTGGGAAGAAAAGATATTGTATGTACTTTGTTGAACTATCATTCTATTAAGATAACCCAAAACAAAGCTAAAGGTTTAACATACATGTAACATATCTTCACTCATTCGCAGACATAAGGAAGCAGAGATATAAAGAATAGACTGAATTAGAATCAACTAGGGAACTAAAGATAAACATATTGTTAAGGATAATATCGGTTGAAAACCATTGATGAGTAGAGATAAACATTGCAAGAACCAGAAAGGTTAGCCATATAATACCTTCTATTATAAATGAGCATTGACGCTGTAAAGAGAAAACTGGCTAATGGTGCTTTACACCATGTTCAAGTGCAGCAGTTGTGATAGGTTGCTAATAGAATCGAGGAGGTTAATTAAACCATGACAATATTTAGTTTCAAATGCTATAGCTGCAATAAAATCATGGAGGTCATTTAAATCTCTAAACTTCCTATTATATTCGAGTGAAGCAAGCCTACAGAGATTTGAATAGGAAAAGTATAGAAGCTAAACCGTTATAAGGCCATTCCCTCTAACATATACGATTTCTAGTTGTTTGTAAATTGTAGATATTAAAGGAGGGACTTTATACTTGACTAAAGTTAAACATTTAGGGTTAAATGGTATTCTGTTTCCCAGATTAAATAGACTCCTAGTCATAGGGTAATTCAATGCCAAGATTTAGACTTGCAAATTACGGATTTGAGTCTTAGACCAAGTGTCTGAATGGAAGCCGCGTACATGCAGATGGTAAGAAAGATCACAGCTCACTTCAAGTTTCCCCTTTGTCAGTAATAGCCGACTCCAGATGAAGGTGACACAGGAATGATATCGGTTCAATGTATGTACAACCAAAGAAGCTATGCGGCTAGTATGTAACAAAATAAGGAGATTTACATAGGTTGACTGACCGTATTCTTAAATGGAGGGTTTAATAATAATAATAAAGCAGGATTCTGAACTAATCTCATCGAATTCTCCCAGACAAGGAAGAAGGCGACTACAATAAAAAGATAGTTCACTTCATACAACTCCAGGCCAAAAAGCTTTGAACTAATAACAATGACAGAAAATTCCATATGCATAAAGTAAAGTAATAAGCCTTTTATAGAATAGATGGCAATAGGATGGTAATGGTGTAGCAAAGGGAAGCATGCAACACATAATTCTAAAGATAAATAAAAACTCAAATCTATACCTATTTTTAGGCGTAGGCCAAACTGGTCTTGCAGTAGAGATTTGATTGAAGACTAGATTATTTTGCACAATAAACTGGTAGTAATTGTTGTATGAGAACCCCTAGCGACAACTCTCAGCTCCTTCTAATTCCACTCTTTCAAAACATTGAATAGCTGCAAGCACTGAGGCCTTAACATTGTCGAATGGTGTAGAACCCTTGATTAATCTGATATTATCTGCTGCCAAAACCGAAGCCTATTACAGGCATCTTGGAACCGTTATTCCATGTTACTATTACAACTACCATCTTTTCTCAGCTCAAAGCCCTCCTATGGGTACCGACATGCATGGAGAGAGTAAACTGTTTTACAACAAGTTGAGCCCCCTAAAAACATGCTCCCCCCCAAGATAAACTATCACGTTTCCCTTATGCGCATTCACATTCAACAAGTATGATCGGTAACCAATTAAAGCCCTTCCTTAACTCTTGTATGCAACCAGTTATAATCAGTATGAAATTAAATTCTTTCCCCCATGCAAGGTAGCCGCAACAAAAATTAAGGAGAAGACTCTCACTCGAATTCAACATGCTATAACTCTCTCTTTTTTTTAAATTATTTTATTCTTTTAAATAAATTCTAATTTATTTCAATTTAACCATTAATAATATTTTATAAATATCTTTTATTTAAATAATCGTATTACCTCAAACACAAAATAAATCAACACCAAACCACTCTTAAATTCATAGCAAGGCAGAAAGCATCACATAACGACACAAATGGAGGGGCACTACATTTTCCAACCCGCAATTATTTTGTGCATATATTTTTCATGAGGATGAATTGAGGATCTCTAGCTAATACATTGAATTAAGGGGATATACATGATCCTTGACTTAAATTATGTGTCATGCAAGAAAATTAGTTTTATAAATAGGAGATAGATTAAAAAGGTACATAATTTCAAATAAGGGGAATAGAACATTTGGATTTTAAACTATAAGGCTCTTTGTGAGGATTAAATTAGTCAACATGTATGTTGCATCAATTTGGTTATTTTTTATGTATCCCTAAAATATAACTCCTCCATACTCTTCACTGTTTAACTTTGAACATGTAAAATGAAATAATGGAAACCGACATTGTGTTTTCTAACATGCAATTATTTTGTGTAGGTACTAGAATATATGAAATGAAAAAGGAATCTACTCTAAAAACACTTGAAAAAATGTAGACCAAATTGAATGAGATAGATAATACATGTATTGGTTGCAAGTTTCATAAACAATCTACTCAAACTCATTGTGTTTTCCAACCTACAATTATACTTTGGATACTAGTGCATGACATTGAGACTATCTCTATTTTTCACCCATGGTTTCACGTTGTTTTAGATGTTGATATAGGACAATAAGATTACCTACACTATAACATTTCTATGTTCTAAGTCTTTTATTTGTCCATTATTACCCATGTGCTTTCTTCTTTATGCTATGGACTTTTATTTTGACATATCTTTGTTTACTTGATGTGGCACTTATTTTCTTTTTTAATTGTTGTCATTTAGTAGTTTCACGATTTCAAGTGCATACTTTGTTTTTAGTAATAGCAATACAAACTATCTTATAACATCAAGTGCATGCTTTATTTTTAGTAATAGTAAATTAATGACTATCTTATGTTAGCAAGAGCACAATCAACCATATCAAAAAATTTAAGTAATTCTATTTTTTTAAAGAAAAAAGTGTTTGGCCACCATGTAGTAAGATTCTTTGGAGAGAACATAAAGTAGAGAGGAAAAAACTCATTTCACCTATTCTTTAAGAGGATAAAATTTTGTACATGAAAATTTTATCTATTGATAACATCAACTTTACATTGATTAGATGTAATAATGCATGATACATGGAAGGGTTGTCCTCCCCAAATATTTTATACAATTCAAGGTCATAGAAATAAGGAAGATGATCCTCAAATGGAAAGACAAAAACCCTCAATGACAGTGATTCATTCTCTACAATGAGATATTTTATGCATCTACAATAGTTACAATAGCAACTACTCTTCATGAGCGCTCAACATTTTCAAAGTTCTCATTTTCCTCTCAAATATTAGGCAAGGCTTTCTATATATTGTGGATACATTCAAGTGTGAATTATGCTCCCTCAATCCAAATTGGATTTCCAACCTGCTAAGACATCCAAAATCCACATCAAATTTATATAGCTGAATAAAAGGCTTTAAAAAAAAGATTCATAATTGTAACCATAAGCTTTGAAATTTGAAATATATAACATCTCCTCTAGTCATATAGATCACTTTATGAAGTATCTTCTCTAGTCATGCTACTCACTTTCTATTTATAAGTTTGCTCTCTACACCAATAAAATAAGCACAGTACCAAAAGGCTCGAATAAACATGAATTATCATTTTGACATTTGATATAGCCAGAATTGAAGATGCATATATTGCAGCCAAAAATTGGAGAAAAGTTTCAATAATATTAAATTTCAAACATTAGTTTGAACTAAAGAGATTGAGGACCAAGTGTGTAAGGCTTCATGGAGCATGAACTTGTAAAACAACATAGTAAATAACTTTGGATTCATAAGACAAAGAATATACTTGCCTTAAACACATGGGCATATAACCTATCTTAACACAATATCTTTCATATAGATGTGATGTGTTGTATGACATACTGGCTTGAATAAATTAGTTATTTCCTTATGATTAGAGAATGAAGATTTTTTTTAACAAGTTCCTTACAAGACTTTTTTACCTTCTTATCTAGATAAGAATTTCATGTCCCCACTCAATTGATTATGTTTTTCTACACTTAGGTCTAATTTTTCCTTTTCCTTTTCCTTATCATCTATTTCCCAAATGTATTTGTTCCATGGAATTCTTAAGTTCAAGAATATTTGAGTTCATTTGTTCATTTGTAATTATAGCATCATCTCTAATCAAATCCACCTTCAAATTTTAGAACAACGTTGGAAATAACTAATAGGGGACAATGTGTTTTCCAACATGGGACAATGTGTTTTCCAATAAGGAACAAAAAAAATCTCACATTATTTGCAGTGTTGGAAAACACGTTGTCCCTTGTCAATTATTTCCTTATGAATTTGCAATTTTGGAAAACACACTATCCCCTTGTGTAGGAAAAGGGGATAGGAGATATCATTATAATTTAAGATGTATAGAAATAACTAACAAGGGATAGTGTGTTTTCCAACATTGGAAATAACTAACAGGGGATAGTGTGCTTTCCAACATTGGAAATAACTAATAGGGGACATTGTGTTTTCCAACATTTGAAATATGATTGGAACAAAAAAAAGCTCACATTGTTTGCATTGTTGGAAAACACATTGTCCCTTGTGTAGGAAAAGTGGACAGGGGACATCATTAGAATGTAAGATGTCTAGAAATAACTAATAGGGGACAATATTTTTTCCAACAGGGGACAGTGTGTTTTCCAACAGGGAACAAAAAAATGCTAACATTATTTGTAGTGTTGGAAAACACATTGTCCCTTGTCAATTATTTCCTTATGAATTTGAAATGTTGGAAAACACACTATCCTTGATCAGTTATGTAATGAATTCCACCTTCAAGTTTTAGAACAATTCTTTGATTACAGTAAAAATGGCATTTCACTTTCTTGATATGATTGGAACAAAAAAATGCATTGTTTGCAATGTTGGAAAATAAACTGTCCCCTATGTAGGAAAAGTGGATAGGGGACATCATTAGAATGTAAGATGTCTAGAAATAACTAACAAGGGACAGTGTGTCATGATCACTATATTCTAATGATGTACCCCTTGTTCATATGATGATGACATTAATTTGGTAGATGAACCCAAAAAAATTGTGGCACATCTTTTGTCAATAATACAAATGTTATTGCCTACCTATTACATACACTTTGTGTTAAAGTATACACATCTTATTAATAATTTAGGTGATTTATAACCATCTAGGTATTTTTTGAGTGCATATTTGTATATTTTGAGGATGATGCATAAAATTAAAAATTACTGCTATCTTGTGAATCCAACATTTTAGAATTTCAATTTCTTCGTAATACTTTGGATACTAGTCCATGACATTGAGACTATCTCTATTTTTTCACCCATGGTTCCATATTGTTTTAGATGCTGATATAGAACATAAAGTAGATTAGGAAAAATGCATTTGATCTATTCTTTAAGAAGATAAAATTTTGTACATGAAAATTTTATCTATTGATAACATCAACTTTACATAAATTAGATGTAAAAATCTATGCTACATGGAAGGGTTGTCATCCCCAAATATTTTATACAATTCAAGATCATAGAAATGAGGAAGATGGTCCTCTAATAGGAAGACAAAAACTCTAAATGATATTGATCCATTCTCTACAATGAGATATTTTATGCATTT
>VDFB02128977.1:0-13593 GCA_007258455.2 Sequoia sempervirens
GAAAGTAAACTAAAGGTAAACTTTAATGAAAGTATCCCTCCAAAATAGACATCCACATTTAGTGGAGATCTAAGATCCACAAATCATGGAAGTCAAATAGACATCCTTAATCAGTGGGATCTGACAATGCATGATTTAAGGAAAGTGGAGTTAAACTTGGAAAGAAGCGTCAAGTTAACTCCAACTACATTTAATATCATCTTGAGTTGACTTGGAAAGAAGCATCAAGTCAAACTCAAGTCTCATAAATGCCACTTGGAGGGTGTATGGCGTCCTTTTTGGGTGCATTTATAATTCGCCATTAATCAGCAGTGTCTCTATCCATTGATTGACTTCATCAGCTTCTGGGGAGTTAATGCTTTGTAGGATGATGACGTGGCGTCGTAGCATGATCTCACCCGTTGTGAGCTGATTTCCGAAGTCAATACACTGAGATGCTGCCTCTTCAAACTTGGTTGATAAAGCTGCTACCTTAGCCAGCTTGCAACCATCTGGATCATCAAGAAAGGTACTGTGGATGACATCCCTGAGCTGGTTCTGTACAGTAACCATCTCGACGTATTCTCCTCCCTCACGCTGATATTCCATGCAAGGGAAAGATATCACCAACATTCTTGCGAAGTTGATAATAGTGGCAACTACCCGTCTGTAATCAATCAACTCTACTGAATGAGCGTCATAGGCTTTCACCTTGTACGCCAATTGATCCTTCCAAGCAAAAAGATGTTGCTTGTTTTCCTCAAAGTATACTGATTGATATGCCAATTGCAAATCTGCAATTGTGCTTTCGTCTTCAAGCCTCCTTTCTGCAATCCTTTGTTCTGACTGCTGGATCTCTGCACGAAGTCCATGTGCTCTATCCCGTAACTGGTATAGGTTTGCCAGTATACATCTACCCTTGAGAACAAACTCTTCCACTTGATCTCTCAAGTGTTTGCCGAATGTTATCAATTGCCGATGATTTTGTTCAGCGGGGAGATCTAGTAGTCTTGCTGGTAGGGCTGAGACGTTTGGTGTGGCATGTATCAAGCTGGTTATGTAAGACCTCAGTTTCTGATTTTCAGCCTTTAAGGCTGCTTTTTCTTTACCATCCTTTGCCATCCTTTCTTGTGCGCTCACCGAAGCTATTCCAAGAAGGTCTGCCTCCACCTGTCGTGTAGTCTTCCCGAGGTTAAGTTGAGACAAAGTGTAGTCTTCGACTTGGACCTCGTGTATGCCTTTCTCTACTAGTGGAGCGGCAGTCTCTATGATGATCTCACATTCTGTATTCCTTTCTATGTGAACTTGTTTCTTTAGCCCGTAGAAGCGTGGGGCGTGGTTGAATTGACGAAGTCAAGAAGTTCATCGAGGACTTTACTTTCCTCTTTCTTCGGGAAGCCTTCAGAAGCCAAATGGAATCTCGTGAAACTTTGCTGGGAGGGATGAGGGCCCTTGAATGCTAGATGTGTGAGGAATGTTGGAGCAATGTCTCTCGATTGGCGAATCCAAGTCGATGAGGACTTGGTAATATAGCGTGATCTTTGGTGATATTGGCTTTGTTTCCATATGAGGCTGCCGTTCACATTCTTGCTTCTACTATTGTTAGCCGCCATTGGCTCGTACTTGGTTCTTCAACAACCTCTTCTTCTTTGGTTCCTCGAGTGATGCTTCTGTTGAATCGAGAGTGCTTGATCCTCTACTCTTTGATGCAGACGTAATGCAGTGATTATTTCAGGACTATGCGTGGCTTTTTCCACAGGTGTCCTCTGTGTTCTAGGCTTTGACATCCTCATCCCTCGGGGAGGATTGCACCATTGTTTCTGCCTAGGCTTCCTTTTTGAAGTGGAAGGTGGTGTAGACTGAACCTGTGGCAGCTCTGCTCTGTGAGGTATCACCTTCCTTGATTTCTTGCTGTCGAGATAGAGTTGGCTATTTCTAACCACTCTACTCGTTCTTTCTTCTATAGATGTGTCTTCTTTGGCATACCAATCCACTCTCGGGAGCGGTTGGGAGTCAACTGAATCTGTGAAGAATGAGGGGAGAGTGACTTCCCCTTCATCATCGGACAGGCCCTCGATGTCTGCTGACATAAAATCAGCAATTTGTGAGAGTTTGAACCTGCTATAGTTCCTTCTTCGCACTTCATACTCGTCTTAGCAATTTACCCAATAATCTTCCATAGAAGACTTATGTGACGAGTGTTGCTCGAGGTGTGCTGCATAGAGTCCTCTGGGATCATAGGATCTTCTATCAATGAGATACTTGAGGTTAAACCTCGCTGTTTCCTGACTCATCATTTTAGCATCTGCCGCGAATCCACATCTATATAGTCCCATCTCAACGGGAAAGTTAACAGCTGTCTTCCTCTTCAAGCGCAAGTAGACATGAACCTCGGACAACTGTCTCAGGAATTCCATGAAGACTACCCTATCTGAAGGGTCTCTTGGTAGCATGGCGGGGTGGCCAATGTAGCCATACACGCGTATGTAGGAGAACGTAGGGAATTGAATGAACCAATCCGCCCAATCCGCCATTGCCTCTCTGGCTGTCTGTGAAATACGCACGTGCATCTCATGGTTAAGCTCACGTACTATGTGCATAATGAAGTTATCACTCGTTCTCTTGAAGTGTCGCTCCGCTTGAGTAAAATCAAGACGTGCGAAATGTTCGTGAACCTTCTGCACACCTAAGGTTCCCACATTGTTCAATAACCTGAATTCACCTTGGAAGGCTATCAAGTATACCAAGTAAGAGCACATGTGGAACCTATGAGCTTCCAGATACCCAGTGATTTGTCGGTGGAGTGTGTCACTAATCAAAGTGGCCCAATCATAATATTCCCTCTTGCCAATGATTTTAGCGATGATATAGTACATCCATGGCTGGAATTGACGACCATCTTCTTCTCCAATGATTCTATTGAGTAGAGTGATTAACACTGCGTACTCATCTTTACATTCTCCTCGTCCCAACGGCTTAGGCAAGCTTGCCTTTGTCACTTTTAGCCATTTTTCAGCCATAACCTTTTGACATTTGTCCTTAGCTGTCTCAAATGCCCTCTCACATTCCGTCACTGGTATGACTTTGCTGTTAGGACATGATGGAATATCAAAACACCGTTCGATATCCTAAGGCTTTAGACTGCAAACAATTCTTCCATCTGCTGCTCTGATTTCTCTGGTAGTAGGATTGTAATGCTTGATACAAGCGATTACAAGCTCTACGCTCTGTAGTGTGATGGGAATTGATGCAGCCTGCAACAATCCGGATTCTTCAATATTCTGCAATGTGATTTGATTCATGCCTTCTAGCTGCTCCAAATCAACCGCTGGATTTACTTGGTGTAAATTTGTGTCAACTGTTTTCAAGTAATCATGGAGTAAGACCGTCTTAGTCTCGTATTGTACCTGGGAGTACTGCATCTTGAAAAACTTAAAGATTGACTATAATCTTGACCTTGTTCAGATGATTTTCGGAAACCCTTGAAAATAGCGCCTCGCCGAGAAGTATTTTTCCAGAAAAAATCTGGCACATGGGTTTTGTTCGTGCTTCAATGCTGAACAAACCCAGTTCCTCAGAATTTGGATTCTGAAACTTTTTCGGAAAAACCCCCAAAAATAGGGGCAGCAAGTTTGTTGATTTTGGAAAATTTGTCGAGATGGGTTTCTTTGAAAAATAATGCTGAATCAACCCAGTTGATCTGATCTGATATAGCCTGTTGCTTTTTCTGTCAAATGCAAGAAAAACCTAAGACCAGAAGAGAGGAAATAGACAGAAGGTGGATTGGAAGTTTTACTTGATTCCCTAAAAAAATCTATCTCTGGATCCAATCCTCAAAATAGCAATCCTCTTCTGCTTCAGATCTGCAAGAAAAATGAAGAACGGATGAAAACCTTGTTCAGATCTATCAATGGCGTCCTTGAGAGCTTGTGGCTGATCTTGATCTCTTAACTTGCAATGAAATAATGAAATGGGACGCCTTCACCTTGAATATATATGTTTAAGCTTCAGATCCACAAATTTGGGGACCTAACTCAAGCTCAAAAGGTGATTTTGGCTTGATCTAAAGTTGAAAAGGTGATTTCCACCAATCGTGGAGCGTTTTAGCCAACTTTAACTCAAAAAGCTCTTGACTTAGTCAACAAATTGACCCTTGACTTCTTTAGGCGTCCCTTTTGGTTTCTTGCAAGTTTTTAAATATTTATTCTCCTGAAAGCCCTCTGTTTGATCCTGACTCTAGCGTTGTCTGTTGATCTTGAGATGTCGCGAACACATTCACTGCGGAGCTGGATCCAAACTGGAAAGAAGTGCCTGGGAGACATGACAATGAAAAGCTGAGTTTAGGGTTTCAAAAGAATGGGCGCCTTTTCCAAGAAAAGGCTCTTTTGCTAATGCCTTAGTGAATTTTCAAACTTCGTTCTTCAGCCTTTTGAAATGACCTCTCGTGCTTTGATCTGGATTTCTCGTTGATCGAAGAGTCAGATGATTTCGCTTGATGTCTCATCAGGTACCCAGCTCTGTTCTGCCAAGAATGACTGACTTCAGAAAACCTGGATCTTATTTTAGGGTCCCTTTATTCAAGGGCGCCCCTCCTTGAAAAGGGCGCTTTTGTCTTTTGGCTTGATTATTTCTATCTGAAAAGTTGCCTACTTTGATCCAGATTATCCGTTGACTGCCCTGTCAGGTGTTGGTGCTTGCAGTTGCGTTTTCGAGATCTACTTGGGCTGAGAAGATTATCCTGGGAAGCCTTTTGTCATTTGTCAGTATCTGGAAGTCCAAAAGAAAGGGCGCCTTTCTTTTGAAAAGGCTCTTTTTCCTTAGAACTTCGCCGTTAACTGTGGTTTCCTGATATTTCCTCAACTGCCTCTTTTTGCTTCGTCAGCAGTTGCTAGTGATCTATTCATCGGATGATCTGGATGTTTGTTTCACTGTTGAGTTAGCAATCAAACGTCGAGAATGACTGCTTTGGATGATCTTACTGACTGCATTTGACCCTCAAAGATCATGGGCGCCCCTGCTTGAAAAAGGCTCTTTTCAGCATTTTGAGTTCTCTCCTTCGTAACGTTTCCAGAGTTAGTCAAATTTTGACCTTTTTCACTTTCAGGAATCTCCTTCATCAAACAGCATCATTTTTGACCTTTTCTGCCATGGTTGCGTTGTTGAAGCTTTTGAAGCTTAGCTTTCAGCACCTGGTACTGGCCAATCTGCCATTAATGGCTGCAGAGGTTCTAACTTTGTTCCTGAAAAATAGAAATAGACCCACCAGAGTAAAACATGTCTTTTGATGATTCTGACTTGACCAATGTGATCGTGAAGTCTTTTAATCCTATCAAAATCATTTTCGATCATTTCTGGGAAGGTCTTATTTTCGGGGGTTTCCCTGAAAATAGGGGCAAAAAACCCTAATTTTCAAATTTTCAAAATTTTGCACGTGTGTTCTTTGACAGAAACCCACCAAGATTCTATGATTGGTTTGACCTAAAACTAACTTAACATGGCATTTTAACAAGATTTAGCTCAATTTATACAGAATGCCAAAAAATTAATTTTGGGTACAACAAAATACAACACCTAGTTGGTCATTTGCTGCTTCTCAAATCAGACTAGCAAATTGAGCTCAATAGTTGAAGATTTTGATGAAATTTCCAGTTTTGAAGTTGCTGATACAGTCATAGCTGAAGGTGGTTTTTGCATACAGCTTTTGGTATGAATTTATTTTGGTTATGGGTATTTGATCATTGCATTTCTATGATAATGGCGACCATATTTGGAGGTTTTCAGATTTTAATTCCAAGTTTCTGATTTTTCCAAGAGAAATCGCCCCTCTACAGGGCCGTACCATCTCATGAGTGCTTTGGGATTCGTGCAAGAATAATATCTTGAGTTTTGATGCAGTTTTGTAGTTTGAGTTTGGGCGCCATCCTCCTAGAAGGTCTTTGCAAAACATTTCAGCTTATTCGGAGATATTTAGGAGTTGTGATCATTTTTATGAGTTTGTTGTTTGCTGATAGACATTTCCAGATTGCAGATTTTTATATCAGACTTATTAGTTTTTGATATAATGCTGGTTTGAGCTTCATTTTTATATCATTATTGTATTGTAAGAGTTAGAGGAAGTGTTACTCTAACCATTGATGGATTTGGAAGCATATCTTTCTTATTTGTGGTTGTTTAATTCATTGTAAAGCTGATTAGTAGTACTAACAGCTATTTATTTTATTTGCTGCAATTAGTTTAAATTTCATACTCCCACGATTGAGTGGTTGAGTTTAAATAATCATCTTTCTTTAATTGTAAGTTTCCCCCCACTAAATAAGTGGTTGTGTGGACTGTACTCCCCCCACGTTAATAAGTGGAAGTGAGGATTTAAATGGCTGGCTTGCCGCCTTTAATAATGTAATAATCTTACCCACTGAATAAGTGGAGTATCCCCACTGCTTGTGGATGCCTGCATCAGCAGATGAATTGTAATTTCAGTTCAGTTTATTCCTAATGATCCTCTGACCATATGCTATCACCTCGCCCACATTGGGATCTTGGTGAACATTCTTGGTCAGAGTTACTTTCCATGCTGATTTGCATTTGGAGCTAACGCTAATCAGTGATTGGTTGCTGATTTGTGTGTTAAATTTTGGGACAAAATTAAGGGGACTATTTCACAATGTTTATCCTTTGAATAGAGGCTCTTTTTGAATTTTTGAAACTTCTTCTCTTTTCCTCTATACTTCTTATTAAACTTGGGCTTCCTTTCATTGTTGTTGTCTTCACTCTTTGCATATGGACATTTAGCTGCAAAATGTCCTATCTTACCACAGTTGAAGCATTTGAAAGGCAACTTGCCTTTGTATTTACCTGAACCCTTCTTCAACTTCCTCATGAAATGTGCCTCTTCAATGTCAGAATCTTCATCAGAACTATCACTAGATACAAGCTCCTTGTCTTTTCCCTTCTTCGAAACTTTGAAGGCTGCCTACTTTTTGGATGAAGAATCAGAAATTGTCCTCATCTCATAGGCTGTGAGAATACCATGAAGCTCATCTACTATCAACTTGTCAAGATCCTTCATCTTCTCAATAGCTGAAACCTTTGCATCAAAGCGCAAAGGAAGAAACCTTAAAATTTTTTGAACAACAATGGACTCATCAATCTTCTCTCCTAGACCCTTGATTGTGTTGACAACTTCATCTACTCGCACAAAATAAGCAGCGACATTTTCCTCTTCTTGCATCTTGAGACTCAAAATGTCTTTTATGTCTAAAGCTTTGCCTTCTTGACTTTAACATCTCCTTCATGTGTTTTTTGATGAGCTGTATCACAATTCATAACCTTCACAGATTCAATTTCTAACAAATTACATAAGATAGCATTAATA
This sequence comes from Sequoia sempervirens, assembly GCA_007258455.2. NCBI lineage: Eukaryota > Viridiplantae > Streptophyta > Pinopsida > Cupressales > Cupressaceae > Sequoia > Sequoia sempervirens. The sequence goes on from VDFB02128977.1 coordinate 7,352, forward strand.
GCTTTTGCATTATTTTCAAAAGTTTTCTTTCCATCTACATCCGACAGAGGAGTTGATGGAATTGAATAACCAACTACCACACTTCTCCAAACATCAAAACCAAGAGACATCAAATAAGTGCACATTCGAATACTCTAGAATGCATAGTTAGAACCATCGAATAAGGGAGCTTTGTTTGTAGCAAGCCCTTCATAAGAACCCATGTGTACTATCAAGGAACCCTACTTTAATACCAATTGAAGAGCACACAGAAAATACTGAGAGCGGGGGGGGGTGGTGAATCAGTATTTTAAACTTTAAAACACATGAAACCATATGAAATAGCAAATAGAACATTAAGAGCAACATCAACAAGGAGAACACCAATTTTCACGTGGAAAACCCTTTCGAGTAAAAAACCACGGCAAATCAATAGCTTTCATTAACCACAAATGGGCACCAACCTAGATTACAAAAGTGAGCACCAACTCTCCTTGAAGCACCAACTCCAAGATGTTGAAGCACCAACTTCAGGCTGCTAGGGTGCCAACTTCAGAATCATAGAACTCTTAATACAAAATACATGCTTTTCAGAACACTATCCAAATTCTGAAACCCTGAAACCTTTCTCATTTTCTCAACATTCTTTAGGACTTATTAATATTCAGAGGGATACAAGGTCAGACTCCTCTTAATCATATGTCACATTAATGAATAGGTGACTCCTTGCAAAACCAGACTTTTCATATCAATACATCAATGCAGCGATTCTTATCTAGAAAGTCAAAGGACTTTTTAAATCTGGAAGAATATACCAAGAATTGATAGAAGTTTGAACTTAAAAGTTGACTGTTCAGATAACACTAAATAAATGCTACTGCACCTCAAAACTGATACAATGCTCGCCTAGGTCAGAATAAAGCCAGAAGTTGCTCGCAGACTGTACAGAGGTTCATAGCAGCCCACATCTAGACCATTAGCCTTCAGTATTTCCAACACAGGCCATGTTAGCCACCAAAACTTACCCGCTACCTTGCTCAAAAATATACAAATGTGTCTGAAAATTGCAAAGGCTGGGAAATCATATCCCAGGTAGACAACTCCCAAATGCCACCCTACAGAAAATCTTCGGCACTCAAGGAGGTGGCTGATAATATACTTTGATACACTCCACTCATTTTAAAAAATTTCCCACACTTTCATCTCTACACAACAAGATAGGAAATATTCTTCTAAAACTCAGATCACACACCAACTCAAAATCACCAAAAAACAAAATGAGAAACTAAAGCATATAAATTCAATCACGCTTTCCACACCTGATGGATAACTCATTCTACAGCCCATGTTACTGAAGGGTAATGTCGGGCATTAAAAATGCCACAAGTCATACAAAACGGTTTCCACACACAGATACGAACTGGCAAATTAAAAAACATGTTTACTTCATTATGCATTGAAGACTTTTAGAGCAATATCTCCAAACATGACGACACAGAATTACTGTGACCCACATCATTTTAAAATGAATATATTTTCAATTTGAAAAACTCATGCCGCACCATATTCGACCTCAATAAGGTGTCGTTGTCAGAAATAAAGACTTGACCTAGATTCTTAAGCCGCCCTCAAAAAAAAGAAAATCTGAAGCCATCAGAATAAATAGACCAAGGCAAAAAGAGCTCAACCTTGACAAGTCAAAAGGTGACATGGCATAACCACCACTTGGCATATCAGCTGACATTAACCATATGCATTGCATACTTTGAACATACTGGTCTAAAGGCTGAGTAAAAATTATATGCATTTACAAAATGAAGACTCAACCAGCACCTTTGACATCAATGACCAAAAGTATTTCAACACAGACATCACCATAAGTACATGTCTAACCTAAGACAATATAACCAGCAGCAATCAGACCAGGCATAAGCCTTATATAAGACGAGAACAAGTTACAAACTATGAAAAAAACAAGGAAAGCACAAATCTTTTTGTTGAACCAATAACCAAAATATTTCCAACAGAAGAAAAAACCTAGAAAGGACAAATAAGTCTGGGTGTTTATAAAGAATTGTTGGGTTCTATTCATTTTGAGCACAATATGATCTTCAATAGATTGTAGCATAAGCACCTCATTAATCCTCAACTACCCTTGTAGGAAATTCTCAATTATATTTGCCTTGTCCATAATCATGCATCCTCTCAAGTTAGTAGGGAGATGGGAGATTAATCCACAGATATAGAGTTCAAGGATTACATACCGATCACAGCATTAGTCTTCCTCTAAGTTCTGCTGAGTTCAATTCTACACTTTGTCTGTTTTCCATCAAGATCCTCCATTTTTAATAATGAGCATTTAAGGTTTTTATTCCACTCTTCTAAATCTTCTGATCTTTCTCTTGCTTGGTTTTATCTACTGCTGGACACATGAATGTTCCTGGTTACTTATCAGAGTCTTATGTTAATTGGTTTGTTCATAATGGATTCTCCAAATTTTTCTTCTGCACATTTTCCTATTATTTTTGGAATTTCTATTTCCAGAAAGGATTCCAATTTGGGATGAGAAGTCAACATTTAGTTTTATCTATTAACTCTGATAAAATATATAAAATTAGCAGATACAATTTTAAGGAGGTACTTTCTATTTCTAGAATTGATTTATTAAAAGTGAAAATTGTAACTTAGTCCACTTCAGAGTCAATTATGTATTGATTGGACTAATGAATAGTCTGGGTGCTATTTTTGGCATGTTAATCAAACTCTGGTATGTTGAAGTGCAAAATAAAGCAACCCCATTAGGACTGTCTGCTCGGTTACTTAGATGTTGAATTGTGTGTAAGATATAGCTCAAAGTTTACTGCTGTCAAGTCGACATTCCAGATTTGATCTTCAGTGAGAAATGGAATCAGCTTCAGCTATCAGCTGGAGAGGAGATTTTTTCAAGTAGATAAAAAATTATTTAATACTCCAATGTATCTTTCAAAAATATTTCTCAGTATCGTATTTTATGTTTTTGAACAAATAAACCCATAAAACATTTTAACCAAAACATCATCCTTTCAGATTGAACACTGAACAAATGAAAATGTTAGTGTCTAAAGCATAAAAAGCAGAAACATCAATTGAAATCAAACCAAACAAGAAATATATAGGTGACTATCTACCCAAGACAAAGGAAAAGAAAAGAATTTAAATGATAAAAAAGTGGCATATCTAAATATTCTAGTAAATTGCAGATGAAGAGAACTGTACACATCAAAGTAATGAAATAAAAATTAAAATGATTAATCAGGGACAAAGGTCTAATGGATGTACCACTAAACGACGAGGTGTTCCTGACACTGAAACATCTCCATGATGTAGCCTTCGTTTCTCCAACAAAATTGTAATTGCCTTTTGTAGCTGCAATACAAGAGTAAATGTGTGGAGAAAAGTTCTACAGTAGCATAATTCCCTAGCACAACTTTAAATTGCCCATCAAATATAAATGAGTTTTACTGTGAATCAAGTTTGAGAAATAAGCTGTATATATACCTGTTCAATTGCTCCAGTTACATCCTCTGATGGTAGCTCCTCTGTTCCAACTTCAAGAACAAAGGTTTGTTTACCTTTTATCTATAATTATGACACAGCAGAAACCAAGACTTTCATTAGCAAGCACAATACTTGCACATTACATAATAAACCCACCACCAAAAGAGACAGCATTTCAACCCAACAACATCATATATAGATGTCTAAGAGAGAAATAACATCTAACAGATAATGAGAGAATAAGAAGGCTGGTGGACAATGACATAATCATAGAGCATGTTCATCCACAGTTATATATTCTGAATTGCATTCACTTAAAACATATGTACTTCAACTCATTGAAGAATCATCTCATGTTGCAACACATCATCTTCTGGCAGAGGTGTAATTTAGGATTTCAAATTTACATATTATATTAAAAGTAACTACTCTTCTTAATACCAAAAAATGTGCACCAGCTTATTTTTTAACTTCCATTACCAGTACAGATTGCAGAATACATTATCACTTGCCAAAACCACACACCAAAAACAAAATGCAGTCTTAACAGAAGCATAGTTCATTCATGTACCATGTCTTATGGCTCAGGGTTTGCCACTTTAGTTTTGTCCCCTCTTGATTTGTTCGCCATTCTTTTGCACTTTGTGTACAGTTATTTTTCATTTTCAAGGGTCTGTTTAAGCTTTGAACTATATCCTAGTATTTATTTTTTCTAACTGATCGTACTTTTAAGTACCATTGACCTGTTTTGGTTATTCATGAACATTAATATCATTTCTCTCATTCCATCTTTCTATCTTTCATTCACTAAATACCATTTCTTCTCGCACTTGTATTTAGGCTAAGGTATGTTGCCTCTGAATATATTAACATTCTCTCACTAAATAATCATTGTTCTCCAAAATGTAAATATCACATTGTTCAGTCATTGTCCCGCTAATATAATGTGTGAAAATAAAAAGAGCTTGATCTCGGGATCATTTAATACATTTCAAGAAATGTATCAAATTAAATTTTAAATTTTAATGGCATAACCAAAGGCAAACATGTTCTAATTGTTTGTAGAGGCATACTTTGACATACAATCTTTTTTTATCCACTCTTCTACAAGAGAACGTCAAACAATGTAGCTGAAATTCAGGCTCTTATTAATGGCCATACCTCATCTAGTGGCCAAGGGAAAATTGAAGATCAATATAGATGCTGTCAATACAAAATCATGTTAAAATTTGCAAGTGTCAGCTCTTTAGTTGAAGCAAATCCTGTTTAATCTAGATTTGACAGGATTACTTTCTTCCTCATAAACCTAACAAGTGGCATATTGGCTAGCCAACCTGGGTTGATCTACGAAACCATCAACCTACTAAATTTTTCATTGGATGAGCTCTCTCTATATATTTGTTATCCCTTGGTTTTTATTAGTCAATTGGATGGGAACAAATTAATATTGCAAACCTAACAGTTAGAAGCATACTGAAAGGCCCACATTAACCATATGTTTATATACAATATTATCAATATAAAAGAAACATTATAAGAGATAGCATTATGGTCCATGGATTGCAGCCAACTAAATGATTGTACAATTGGTAGTTCATGCCCCACAGGTATTGACCATCCAGTTTATTTTCGCATTAAAGTTTAGAGGGTTGTTAAATTCAATAACTCTAAACTCACTCTGCGTGCTTAGCTTATAATTTTCTCTCAACCTACTTTCTCATTAACAACTACTCTACGCTTGTAGATGTTCCTATAATGTCCTAAAATGGGGTCAACACAGAACATGCAATTTTTTTGTATTTTTTTCTGATTCTTGAAATTACAATAGTAAACTGAAATGAAAACCATCAAATAGCTAGAAAATCATGAAACAAACCCTCATACATCACAACAGCAGATCTAGCAAGAAGATGAGCAATTTCTACCAATGTACTTGTTGATATATGTATGAATAGCAAGTATGAAACCCTAGAACAGCAATTAATATCAAATACGCTCAGTGATTTGTGAATGAACAGCAATGTGAAACCTTAGAACAATAATAGATATCAAATATACTTGCTGATTTGTGAATGAACAGCAATATGAAACCCTAGGACAATAGTTGCACATAGATCTGAATTGGAAACGGCGATAGTCCACTTAAAGATATCAATTAGAAACACAATATGAGACCTCAAATCTGATACTTGCAATTATGACAGCTAGAAACACGATTACAATTGCTCATATACAGAAATTCTACCAAATTTCTACGAAATGAACAGCTAAAACTCACTCATTTACATTACATAACAAAATGTGTTTAAGAACACAACAGCCCCTTGTGTATACTTTTAATCGCTCAATTATATTATTCAAAGGGTTAAGGAACCAAATTATAAATTGCAAGCTTTAAGGGTTGGACGTGTTTTGAATGGCCCATGTCCACCTTATGTTAATATCCAATATCTGAATCATGAAGGTGACATTGTAAGAAATATCAGGATGTCCCATGGACAATGATCAACTAGCTGATCAAAGGTTGTCACTTTAATGTCCCACCAACATTGAGTATCCATTTTTGCTCTGTTTGCTTTCACTTTGACACCTAGTATGTACTTTGACAGCTAGAGATAGGGAAATTACTTGAAGCAATTTCTAATGATGGTAGTTCTATCATGGAAGTTACAAGACTTGGTGAGAGTGGAAAGCAGTTGCTACTAGCAAGCATAAGTGATAGACTC
>VDFB02128978.1:0-28472 GCA_007258455.2 Sequoia sempervirens
CTCCTTCTATCTATGTCTCCCTCTCAATCTCTATGTTTCTCATTATCTCTCAATTTCTCTCTTTGTATCTCTCTCATATTTCTCTTTATATTTTTCTTACGTTCTCTCTTTCTCTCTCTCTCCCTATCTCTCTACCTTACTCCTTTATTGTCCCTATTTATCTCCCCCTCTCTCTACTTCTATATATCTTTGTCTCCTATTTCTCTTTATCTATCTCTTTATCTCTCTCCCTATGGTACTTTATATTTATCTATGTCTCTTATATTCTCTCTATCTTTCTCTCTCTCTCTCCCCCTATTTATTCCTATATATCTCTACCTCTATCTCTATCTCTATCTCTATATCTCTCTTCTATCTCTCCATATCTCTTTGTCTCCCTCTTTATCTCTCCATAGATCTCTATTTGTCTTTCTCTCTATCTTTTTTTCTCTCTTTTCTCTTTTTGTATCTCCCTCTCCCTATCTATATCCATGTCCATTTTTATCTTTACCCCCCCTCTCTCTCTCTCTTTCTTTTCTATTTTTTCTCCCTTTTCCTCTTTATATCTTCTCTATCTTCCCCTTAGAGGTGTACAATGGAACACTAAAGAGGTTTGAAGGTGAATTATCATATCCTTAATCAAATGACATGCACCTGAGCATAACTCCCTAGGGACATGTAATCCTTGGATTGTTAGATGAGGGAGGAATAGAGTGTAATGTGTGAGAGAGAGAGATATATGGAGAGAAGATAGAGAGGGAGATTTATATAAATAGATAGAGAGGGAAGGGGAAAATGGAGTAGAAATAGAGAGGAGAAAAATGTAAGAGATATAGAAGGAGTAATAGAGAGAGAGGGGGGGGAGATAGGGATAGAAAGGAGAGATAGAGATGGATATAACTTAGGAAAGATAAAGGGGTTGAGAGAGAGATGGAGAGGGAGAAATAGATATATTAAGAGGAAGATAATGAGAGGGGGATGGAGAGATAGAAAGATAAATATATAAGAATTTATATATATAGAGGTAGAGAGAGGGATATGTAGAGAAGGAAAGAGTGAGAGATAACCTATGATAAAGATAAGTAATAAAGATATAAATAGAGAGGGGGAGAGAGAGATAAAGATAAGGAGGGAGAAATGGAGTGTGTATGTGTGTGTGTGAGAGAGATATATAAATGAAGATAGAGACAAAGGGATATATTTAGGGAGAGAGGGAGAGATTCAATGGAGAGAGGATAGAGATAAAATAGAGATATAGAAAGAGGAAGTGATAGGGAGAGATAGAGATCTCAAAAGAGGGAGAGATAGAAAGATAGGTAGTGGGAAAAATGGAGGGGGAAGAGAGAGAAAGAGAGATGGAAGGAGAGAGGAAAGGGAAGAGGGAGAGAATGAGAGAGGGAGCATTGGAAGGATAGAAAGATAGAGATAAAGATTTATATATAAAGAGAGGTAGAGATGAGGTGATATATGTATAAAGATGGGAAGAGAAAGAGAGAGACACTCCTATCTATGTCTCCCTCTCAATCTCTATGTTTCTCATTATCTCTCAATTTCTCTTTGTATCTCTCTATATTTCTCTACATTTTCTTTATGTTCTCTCTCTCTCCCCATCTCTACCTTACCCTTTATTGTCCCTACTCTCCCCCTAATTTCTTATATGCACTGTCTCCTATTTCTCTTATCTATCTCTTTATCTCTCTCCCTATGGTATTCTTTATGGCATTCATCTATGTCTCTCTATTCTCTCTCTCTCCCCCATTTATTCCCCATATTCTTACCCCATCTCTATCTTTATCTACATCTCTTCTATCTCTCTATATCTCTTTGTCTCCCTCTTTACCTCTCCGTAGATCTCTATTTATCTTTCTCTCTATCTTTTTTTCTCTCTTTTCTCTTTTTGTATCTCCCTCTCCCTATCTATATCCATGTCCATTTTTATCTTTGCCTCCCCCTCACTCTCTTTTCCTTTCGTTCTCTTTTTCTCCCTTTTCCTCTTTATATCTTCTCTATCTTCCTTAAGTGTGCAATGGGTACACTAAAGAGGTTTGAAAGGTGAATTATCGTATCCTTAATCAATGACATATGTGGTACCCAGAGCATAACTCCCTAGGGACACATGTAATCCTTAGATTGTTAGATATAGTGAGGGAGGAATAGGGAGTGTGTGTGTGTGTGTGTGTGTGTGTGTGAGAGAGAGAGAGAGAGAGAGAGAGAAAGATATATGGAGAAAGATAGAGAGGGAAGGAGAGGGAGGTAGAGAAATAGAGAGGAGAAAAAAGTAAAGAAATATAGAAGTGGGAGTAATAGAGAGATAGAGGGGGGGAGATAGGGATAGAAAGAGGGAGAGATAGGGATAGAAAGGAGAGATAGAGATAGATATAACTTATGAGAGATAGAGGGGTTGAGAGAGAGATGGAGACGGAGAAATAGAGATATTAAGAGGGAGACAATGAGAGGGGGATGGAGAGATAGAAAGATAAATATATAAGAAGTTATATATAGAGAGGTAGAGAGAGGGATATGTAGAGAAGGAAAGAGTGAGAGATAACTTGTGATAAAGATAAGTAATAAAGAGATTAAGAGATAAATAGAGAGGGGGAGAGAGAGATAAAGATAAGGAGGGAGAAATGGAGTTTGTATGTGTATGAGAGAGAGAGATATGAAGATAGAGACAAAGGGATATATTTAGGGAGAGAGGGAGAGATTCAATGGAGAGAGGATAGAGATAAAATAGAGATATAGAAAGAGGAAGTGATAGGGAGAGATAGAGATCTCAAAAGAGGGAGAGATAGAGAGATAGGTAGTGGAAAAAATGGGGGGGGAAGAGAGAGAAAGAGAGATGGAAGGAGAGAGGAAAGGGAAGAGGGAGAGAATGAGAGAGGGAGCATTGGAAGGATAGAAAGATAGAGATAGGGAGTTATATATAAAGAGAGGTAGAGATGAGGAGACATATGTATAAAGATGGGAAGAGAAAGAGAGAGACACTCTTTCTATCTATGTCTCCCTCTCAATCTCTATGTTTCTCATTATCTCTCAATTTCTCTCTTTGTATCTCTCTCATATTTCTCTTTATATTTTTCTTACATTCTCTCTTCCTCTCTCTCCCTATCTCTCTACCTTACTCCTTTATTGTCCCTATTTATCTCCCCCTCTCTCTACTTCTATATATCTTTGTCTCCTATTTCTCTTTATCTATCTCTTTATCTCTCTCCCTATGGTACTTTATATCTATCTATGTCTCTTATATTCTCTCTCTCTCTCACTATCTCTATCTTTCTCTCCCCCTCTCTCTCTCCCTATTTATTCCTCTAGTATATCTCTACCTCTATCTCTATCTCTATATCTCTATCTCTCTTCTATCTCTCTATATCTCTTTGTCTCCCTCTTTATCTCTCCATAGATCTTTATTTATCTTTCTCTCTATCTTTTTTTCTCTCTTTTCTCTTTTTGTATCTCCCTCTCCCTATCTATATCCATCCATTTTTATCTTTGCCCCCCCTCTCTCTCTCTTCCTTTCTTTCTCTTTTTCTCCCTTTTCCTCTTTATATCTTCTCTATCTTCCTTAAGTATGCAATGGGTACTCTAAAGAGGTTTGAAAGGTGAATTATCATATCCTTAATCAAATGACACATGTGGTACCTTGAGCGTATCTCCCTAGGGACACATGTAATCCTTGGATTGTTGGCATGAATCGACTAGTCAAAAGTTAGTCTCCCTCTCTCTCAATAACGTTTAATTTAGATTTTAAGTTTGAAATTTATTTTATTATATAAATTAGGATAAAAATAAAATGAATAATTATAAATTAAATTATTTCTAATAACTTTTAATTATAATTTGTAATTTCATAAGCATAAATAAATATGTAAAATAAATTTCAAAGTTAAATCATACTATAAAGGAAATGCAAAATTACAATATCCATTTAAACAAATAATTTTAAAATAATTAAAATTTAATAACATGAATAATTATAAATTAAATTATTTCTAATAACTTTTAATTGTAGTTTGTAATTTCATAAATATAAGTAAATATGTAAAATAAATTTCAAAGTTAAATCATACTATAAAGGAAATGCAAAATTAAAATATCCATTTAAACAAATAATTTTTAAAAAATATTAAATAATAAACTTATTGAGAATAAATAATTAAATAATACAATTAAAATTTTAAAAAATGTACTTAAAAAATATAATTAATATATTGCAAACAATAGTAACATTAATTTGAAAGTAAAATTGTACTTCAAATAAAATAGTAAAACTAAAAATAAACTGTATTAAAACTGTTAAAACTAAAATTTTAAATTTTATATTAAAAATTACAAGATTAAACTTAAAAAACTAAAAAATAAAATGAAAGGTAAAAAATCAAGTTCTAATTTAAATATAGATAATTTTCATTTGATTTGATTTAATTTTAATAAATTTTATGTGATTTAATTTAAAATGTATATTAAAAAAATATAAATATAAATATAAATTTACTAAAACCTACAATAAAAAAAACTCTAATAACTACTCAAATATTTTTTTAACTTTAAAAATTATTAAGAATAAATTAAACTAAAACAAATAACACAGAGCATTGATAATCGAAATAGGCACGTGACATATTCTCTTTATCACGAAATGCCAAATAAATAAATTTATTAATTCTCTTTATCACTAAATACCAAATAAATAAATTTATTTATCTCTTGGAAGGAAAAATCGAATAGCTGTAGGCTTTGCAATGAGTGTTTCTTATGTTTCTTTTTTTACTAAGAACGACAAAAGAAAAAAAATAGTGAGAGACAATGTAAAATAAAAAATAAAACTTAAATATATTTCATTTCTATTGTCTTAATTTGAGACAATGTAAAATAAAAAATAAAACTTAAATATATTTAATTTCTATTGTCTTAATTTGAGACAATGTAAAATAAAAAATAAAACTTAAATATATTTAATTTCTATTGTCTTAATTTGAGACAATGTAAAATAAAAAATAAAACTTAAATATATTTAATTTCTATTGTCTAATTTGAGACAATGTAAAATAAAAAATAAAACTTAAATATATTTAATTTCTATTGTCTTAATTTGAGACAATGTAAAATTAAAAAAAAAACTTAAATATATTTAATTTCTATTGTCTTAAGTTAAGACAAAATAAATAAATAAATACAACTTAAATATATTTAAGACAAAATTAGTAATTTGTCTTAAATTATCGTCTTAAAAAGCCCCTCAATGTAGTAGTGCGCTTTGATACCATGTTGATAGGGTTATAGATCATTCATTCCATGGACTTGTAAATTAGAGAAAGTCACATTACTGTGAGAAATCATAGTAGCCTTCCAAGAAATCAAGATATTCTTTGCTGCACCTAATCCTACAGCAGCCTAAACCCACTTCTACAGATCCTCACATTAACAAAAATTTTGCTCCATGTGACTCTCGGTTAGGATTGCACATTCGTCCTAGTTCCTGTCCCAAACATAAACACACGCATGCACATATATACATATATATACTCTCTAACACACAAAACAACAGGAGTAATTCAAAAACATAAGTAAACAAACAAGAACACAAGGAATGGAATCCCTCTTCCTACAGACATGGCTCAAGACTGCACTTTAAAGGTTTCAACTTCTATATACTATTATAATCTAGAAATACCACTTACATTCTAATTTCTCCTATTTTCCTCTTACACATATTCTCCAGCTTTTCTTTTCTTTTGCACAACTAGTTTCACCTCCTCACACCCTAATATTGCTGCTCGCATGCATGTTACTCCAATTTGTTGGTCACACAGTGTACTCGATTTCACGCATCTCGTATTATATTCTGCAGCATACACCAAAAATTCCTGGAGTCATGGGCAACCTGGACCACTCGCAGTTCTCTACATATCCTTTCAATTTACTATTCACAACATCATGGTAGCTGGTTGGGCGACTCTCTGCCAACTTCGAAATTTAAAATTTTGAATTGAAAAAAATGGGGATACTGGCAATAACTAGTAATTATATTAGAGCATGTGCATAAGATAGGTATAAGTGTCATAAATGCTAAAATTAAATGAATATAATGGAATATATATAGGAATAGATAAGAGCTAAGTGGGAAAAATGTGTGGATATAAAAAAATAAATATATAAAAATGTGTGGTTTCTCTGATCAGCATTTCCTTTTGACTTGCAATGGCTCCAGCACCTAATCTCCCACTATCTTCTTTAATTACTTTACACAGCAGGTCCACTTTTCATTCTTTTGATCTGGCTTGACTATGATCAGCGGCGCCTATCCTTAGATAAAACCAATACACATAACAATCCAACACATAAATATTAATTATCTTTTCTTTCGCAAATTCAACTATGATGTCTGCTGCGATCTGCAATTTCCACCTTCAGCTATGGCCTTTTAAAACTTATGACTTTCCATCAGGTGTGATCTGCCTCTTTGGTTGGCAGTTAACTTAAGATTTCTGCAACTTGACTTCTCCTTTTAAATCGCGAAAACGATCAGCTTCAATTTTGGCAATCTCCGGGCTTCGAATTTGGCTTTAGTAATGACAGCCTGGGGGCTTCAAAAGATCTATTATTTGCCTTAAACAGTAATGATCTCCTCACTTGCATGGCAGCAGCTCTCTGTAAGTCTCTTGGATGGCTTCAGATTAGAGTATGACAGAGATTAATACCTTCTGCCAGCAATCTCCTTCAAGTTCTCCAAGACTCTGATCCAACCTACTTTTTCTACTTAGATCTTCTTCCTATCAACAACTCTTTTCTTTAACTGCAATTTCTTGTTCGATGTCAACACATTCGACTTATCTTGATCAACGATCTCCAGCAGCAACCTTCTCTTAACTGTTGAGACGGAATAATATTCAAATCTGGCAATCTTCAAACCAGGCTTTGATATCCTTTCTTATCGGCAGGCTGGCAGCTGCAGCTGCGACCTCATGACCTAGCTCTGTTCAAATACAAACGCTTATAATCAGTGCTCTGATACCAATTTGAAGGGGTGGACGGAGATAAACAGCAAACAATATGGAACCCTTCAAGTGATCAATCCATTGACCATGCAATCCCAGTGTCTTGAAGATGCAAGGGTGACCAACAAAACCAGGACTTCGTTCTACATGATAAGATATCATGAAGATGTGGTTGTGCGCCTCAAGTTTGATTCAAAAGAAAAGACTTATAGGTAATTGTTATTATTGGAGGTCTTTTTGTTGTTCAGATTTATATATCTGTACAACATAGATGGGAAATTAGATTCGTTTACTTGGCTCAAAGAGCGAAAGGAAGTATGCCAATTAGCTTCCAAGCATTTTAGTGCAGTATCACAAAATCTACCGTTTCTCTCAAAATGGGGCAGGTGTGGGTATGCCTGATCTGAATAACGATGCAGAGACTTGCAATGGTTTATCAGAGCTGAAGATGAATGCCTCTTGGTTTATAGTAGTAAGATAAATGGGACCCTTCGAGTCATCAATCCATTGACTATGCAATCCGAGTGTCTTGAAGATGCAAAGGTGACAGGAAAAAGCAGTATTTCATTTTACATGAAAAAATATCCTGATGATGTGGCTGTGCACCTCATGTTTGATTCAAAGGAAAACACTTATCTGGTAACTGTTGTAATTGGAAATATTTATCTTGTCAGAAGAAATGAACTCTTTGTTTTGATTTATAGATCTGCAGGACAGAAATGGGAAATTAGACGCGTTCACTTGGCACAAAAAAGTGAAAGGGGGCATGGCAATCAGCCTTTTTCCAAGAATTTTTGTACAAAATAAAAAAATCTACTGCTTTTCTAAAGATGGAGCAGGTGCGGGTACGTATGATCTGAATGCAGATATCAATAGCAGGTTTCGTTATATTTTAGGGATGCAAGGTATAATGCACCGGGCCTTGGGAGTTGTTATGTAGAGGGGGAGAATGGCAATGGTTTGTAAAAGCCATATATATTCAACCATATACATGGTTTCTTCTAAATTATCCAAATATAATCCCCCCAACACAAATCGCTCTAGGACACAAATAATGGGGTGATACAACATCTTCATATTTAGATCTCCACTGCTCATCAAACTCGTAAAAAATCAAAGCATGTGTAAATGATTTACTTTTACAAACCATTATCATTCTCCCCTTGTACATAACAATTCCAAGGGGCCCAGTGCATTACACCTTGCATCCCCAAAGTATAAAAAACACATGTTATTGCAATCACCAGATCATGCGTACCCACATCTGTCCATTTTTAGAAAAACAGTCGATTTTTTTATTCTGCACTAAAAGTCTTGGAAAAAAAGCTAATTGTCATACTTCCTTTCACTATTTGAGTCAAGCGAACGTCTCTAATTTCCCATCTCTGTTGGGTAGATCTATAAATCAAAATAAAAAATCTCGTTTTTCTTAGAAGATAAAGACATCCAATAATAACAATCACCTGGTAGGTCTTTTTGACGCACACAGCCACATCATCGTGACATCTTTTCATGTAGAACAAAATTTCTTCTTTTGTTGGTAACCCTTGCATCTTCTAGACGATGGGATTGCATGGCCAATCGATTCTATCACTCAAAGGGTTCCATATCTCTTACAACTATAAACCAAGAGACCCCCATCTCCAGATAGATCTGAGAAACTATTCCACTATTCCGACTCATTGCAGTTCCACTCTCTATTAAACCAAAATATCAAAGATAGTAGTCGTGGCTTTAAGATCAGAGTGAAACTGATAAGTCTCTTTTATAGAAAACCAAATTTGAATGAAGGGCCAAGATTAAATAATAAAGATCAATGGATGAGATCACTTCGAGAAACAAGGAAATAGGGTTAGGGAAAAAATAGGGTTTAATTAAGGATGGACGGTGGAGATTAAAAGTTAATAAAACCTTATCAAGGGCAGAGATTAATTGAGATAAGAGATAAGATTTGGTACAGAAAAGAGGTAGCTGGAGCGAAAGTGAATTTCCAATTATTTAATTGGAAAGTGGAGGAAAAGAAATTTAGTAAATAATTAAAAATACTTATTAGGAGGGAAAAGTAGGAAATAATTAAATAAAATAATATATATTTATTGAAGAAAAAACTAATGAATAATTAAATAATTAAAATTATTATTTAATTATAGTAGAAAAATAAAAAAATTAAATAAATAAAAAATTTGTTTAATTATAGAGAGAAAGGGTTAATTAGTGATGTATTTAAATAAACATTAATTTATTTAATTAATTAGGGAAGAATAAAAAGAGAAATTAAATAATTAAATAATTATAACTAAATAATTAATTATGCTAGAAGAAGAATGAGAATTGATTTGGAAAAATGGTGTTCATAGGCTTAGGACATTAGTGTCCACACTAAGCACCTATCTTCACACATAGTCCAATGGTAAGCAGGTATGTGATATTTTTACTCCTATACTTCTCTCTCTCATGCATTTTTTTTTGAGCTCTATTCACTTAAATCAAATTTGAAAAAATATAGTGAACTTCAATAGATTAGTAGTACCGGTGAATTATTGACATTATCTCATGTATTAACTTTGGGTTGTATTCAACTAAATTAAATCTAAACAATATAGTATATTTCAATACAATAATTATAAATATTGTTAATAGTAATGTTAATCTCAATATACACTAAAAAAAATGAAATTATAAGTAATTTATATAATCATATCTTATCAAAAAGTATTGTTTATGGTTTTTATTTTATCAAGAACTTTAGTGTTAAACTCTTCATGCCTACTAAAATAAATAAAGAACAAACAGAAGAAAAATAGTAAAAATTATTTTGAAAGAATAGAACTCACAAATGAAATTATTAATTAATGAATGATGGTTTTTAAAAATATGGTAAATAAAATTAAATTGTGATAATGATATATTTAATACATGTAATAAATTATTTACTTTATATATTAAACAAAAATGATATAAGAATTTTGAGATGTCTATATTAAATTTTGTTATTTTAACTTTTAGTTAAAGTTATTTTTATTTTACATATAATTTTCTTTTTTATAGTTGAAGAGTGATTTCAATTCTCAATAATAATGTCATAGAAATTATGTTCATATACTTAAAAAATTAAACATAAATAACTTTTTATAATATAAATTTCATTTTCAATATTCATCTAAGCTATTAAATAGAAATATAATTTTAAATATTCAACAATTTTTAAAATATAAATACTAAATAAATTATATAATAAATACTCTTAACTATTTGTTGCTCAATATTTGATTGAAGGGTCATCTCTCTAGTTAAATATAATTCAAATTTTTATTATAATTAAACTTTGAGCTATTAATGAAAATTTTGGATGAACCAAGTCATTTTGGAGCCTTGTATTGTTTAGTGCCAAATTTATTTTAATACATCCATTATATTTAATGAAAGTTTGACTTTCTCCTAAGTATTTTTCTTCGTAAAATTTAGAGTTTTAATGTGGATGCATAACTTCACTATCACATGACTATCCATCTACATCCATGTGTATAGCCTTGCACATTTAGTGTCCCATGGTAAGTTATTGTAACACACCCATCTGTTTTAGGAAGGTACTTTGTAAGTTTCTATTGTTAACATGAAGTTACTCGAGATTAGAAGTGGGTTTTATGGGGAACAACTTATGTTAAACTAACAATTCTTTTGGCTTAAATTTAAATAGTATAGTGTATGGTAGCGAAATTAGCATTTAGTTGTATTATAAATATCAAATTTAGATTTGGATATAGGACCATTTTATTTTACTTTAAATATTTACAAGTTTTGAAAACATAAATATATTTTTTGATGGAAAAATGTAGAGGAATAATATATTTTTTTATTCTACAATAAAATCCTTGGAAAAAAGATAATTTTCATACTCCCTTTCATTCTTTGTGCCAAGTGAATGTCTCTAATTTCCCATCTGATGGTGTAATTAACTATTTAATTACAATTTCATAAGCTTACTTAGGCATTAATTTAAGTCCTAGGTTGCATTTTGTTATCCTTATCTAATAGAGCTATCTTTTAGCTCAAGTTAGGTTTAGGGTTGTGCATGCTTGCCTTTATAAGCAAGCCTCATCTTGTACATTTGTATCATGAGTCGATCTTGCATTTGATATAGCAAGCATTCTCGCCATTATCTCTCTTGTCCAAGTATTTTGGTCTTGCAACTATTTCCTGGGTTTCTAACACCATCTCTATTCTAGAGAACTATATATATATATATATATATCTTAAAAGATAAAGACATTCAATTATAATAATTACTTGATTTATGTCTTTTCCTTTGAATAAAACTCGAGGTGCACATCCACATTATCATGATATCTTTTCATGTAGAACAAAATATTTCCTTTTTTGGTCACTCTTGCATCTTCAAGTCTATGGGATTACATAGTCAATTGATTGATCTCTCAAAGGTTGCATTCTCTTACATCTATAAACCAAGAGGCCTCCATCTACAGCTCTGAAAAACCATTGTGATTCGTTACATTTCCACTCATCATTAGACATCTTCTTGAACCTTAGAGATCTACTAACATCAATGAGTGAAAGCCCATTAGAATACCCACTTGTTCCATCATAGCGATCCATCACTAGCCACATTTGTATATTGCTTTTCTCCCATAAATTGTTAAAGTAAATATAGCTAGAAATAATAGTTTTCAGAAAACAACAACCAATTTGAAATTGGAACAAAGTATGAAGAGGAAGTTTACAAAATACTATGTTCAAGAATGTCCTTTGGAATATGATATATGAAGATTGATTCTTCCATGAAATTTATATACTTTATTTAAGCCATCCTCTTTGAATGAGTTGACTCTAAGTGTACATGATGAAATTTGACCTTTCTTCTATGCAAACTTAGGCTAATCCATGTCATATATCTAGTTTCTTGATCCATCCTTTATCTTGATGCATCGTCTATTCATGATCCAATTTTAAGGGTAAACAAAATTGGTATAAATTCTACTTCATCAAGAATCAACTTTCTTCCATGTATCCATTACTTTATACTTTCCATATGTATCTTTCTTTCAGTCATCCTCTCTTGAAGGCTTAAATCTAAGTGTGAGATAGTTGGTATAAGGGTTCTTAAACTCCCTTTCTTCTTCATCGTTAATCTTATTCCAATTGATTTTCATTCTCTTAACACCATGGATGAACCTTGAATTGTTAGATTCTCCCTTGGAAGTCATCATCTCTTTGTGAGGTACCTCTAACAAACCCCTATGGTTAAATAGAATTAAAGCTTATATTAGATGCAAATTTTGAGCTATTTCCTCAACTTAAGTAATATGGAGAATTTTTATCAACCAAGACATCTTAGAGCCTTGCATTTGTTTGGTGTGAATTTTTTTTTGGAGCCACTCTTTAATTTTAATCAAAATTTGAATTTATGTTGAGAAGTTAGCTTTGGACTATCTATTGGGTTTTAATTTGGGTTTCCTTTCATCTTTAGATCTTCTAAGCACCTACCTTCATATGCATAGTCTTGAGAATTTAATGTCCCATGTGTTGTGTGGTCTCACAACAAGCCCCATTTTTCCCCTTGGAAAAATGTGGACCCCCTTTTTTTCCCCTTTCCTCTGTTCCTTTTTGCTTTTGTTTGCTTTGGCGTCGTTCTGCGACTTGGTTGCTAATCTCAATTTCAATTTCATGTGGCCTTTTTGCTTTATCTTTTATTTCTCAAATTCAGTGTTTCCATCTTTTCATAAAAGTTTAACATATAAGTAGAAACTAGAATCCTGGAGTCTTGCATTTGCATTAAGGAAAATCGTATCTTCATCTGGTCCTAGCTCCGCCTGGTATTTTATTGACCGAAGTCCTCAATCCCAGTAGTTTCCTTTTTTACCGAAGTCCGGTATTTTATTATTTCCTTTTCTTTTTCTTATTTGGAAGTCAGAAACTAGAGAGTCTGTTTTGAAATTTGTAGATCTCTCTTGGACCCGGGTCCCGGTCTTTACTTTTGTTCCAGTTTTCTCTTTCTAAAGCTTAGAGGTTAATTCCTGGATCCTGGTGGTTCTTTTTAAAGTCAATACCGAAAAGCCTTAATCCCGTTGATCACCAATTGGTCACATATGTTTTACGGTGATGCAATTAAAAGTGAGGAATGTTAATGGACAACGACAGGTCTTTGAAGAACTAGAGAGAGGCTATGTTGAAGTTGAAATTGAAATTGAAGAAGAGGAAGCTACACAGTTTTATGGTGATGGAATTAAAAGTGAGGAAAACCCTGGTGTAGCAGGGAATAAAGAAAGTAATGTTCACATAAATGAAGTTGAAAATTTGGATAGATAGGAAAATATAAGTCTTCAAATATAGGAGGTAGTGTCGAACCTTTCTAATCCCGAATCTATGCTAGAAATTATTGAAGAAATTCGCATTTCAGAAAATGTGACAGGTCAAAGAGAAGAAGTTCCTAAATCAAGTGGAAAACAGGAACAAATAAATGTTATAGAGGTAGAGCAAGATGACGATACACTTGATTGGTTGATCAGGGAATTGGCTTCTCCAATGGAAGTAGAAGTATTGCCTCTGAATCTTAATAATTTTTTACAAGAAGTATACACTCCTAAACCTAGGCGTAGAGCAAAAGCAAAACATGTCACACAAAAAAATTAAGATGGTAATAGAATCATCCAGATAGCTACTCCGATAGCTGATAAACACAAACATGAAATAATGCCTAAATAGTACAAGATAACAAGTGCTAATCTTGGACACTCATCTTGGAGGCAAGAGTTAGAAGAAATAAAAGTGAATTTGCATGCTACTATTGCCAGAGTGCAAAAATACAAAAAAAATAAAAGAGAGTTGAAAGAACGGGTTGCTACCTTGGATCATTTTATAAAGTCATTAACTTTATGCGGTCAAGCAAAATTTGAATTGCCACAACATCTAGTAAAATTTTAAGTTTTGTTCTTTTTCCTATTTTCTAAACCATTCCGGCGTAAAAATTTGTATCCACTAGATATTGATTAATATTAGAGCTTATTAGATAGCTAACTACGTCAGTATATTTTTTAGCTGGTTTTGTTAGTTTATCTGAACAAGACTGTATGTTATGTCATTTAAGGGTGCATACAGAACCTACTCGGTGTCAAGAAACGAAACCCCTCTCTTTAAAAGCTTGCACAATTTTATATGTAGTTGTGAAGCAATCTAGTGAAGTATAAAGTGGTTTTCTCTATTTTCATTGATTCTTCGGAGCATCGTTGTAGAATAACCAGGAGAAACTTTTGATTTTCAGTATTCTTATGTTTTATTTTAGGTTAGATGTTTAAATTCTTGAAAATGTTCCAAAATTTGAATGAATGGATAAAATTTTATTGAAAATATTTTATTCTCAATAAAATTGTTGAATGCTTAATGCTAAATCTACTTAAGTGATAGGAAAGAATTTGTGATGTTGATAAAATACTACTGCAAATCTTTCGATTTCACAATGTTATTTTTATGAATGAAGTGGAAGTTTTGTTTATAATTCTTATGATTCTTAGCAAAACTAGAAATAACTGTAGTCCCTTTGAGATTAACAACAAATATCACATGAGTACTTGAGAGTGACCCTAGTCCAATCATGACCTAGTTATCAGAGACCTGGGATTGAACTAAAGCCAATATTTTTGAGATAAAGCAAAATTCCCCTTTAGGTTGTCTTTGTTCCATATCTTTCAATAAGGATAGGCTCTTTTTGGTCTTGTCTGAGAAGAATTTATTCACCCTATTTGCTATGAGCACAATCATTGTCAACAGGAACTGGGGCTAGAAGGAGGGTCTATTCTTATGATTTTTGTCTCTGTTAAGTTTTAAACTGGATTTCCATAGAATCACTAGATCCTGATCTGGTGATCCTCGTGTGACTTTAGTCGAGCTTAGTGGTCAAACATCGTCTAGACCTTGAAAGTCTGGAAGTTTAAGTGTGAATTTGAAGAATCCAACTATTTTTGTACCACCACCTCCCAAAGCGATGGAATTCTTTAAGGTGGATTCACATATTGAATTTGTTGTGTACAATGATTTACCAAAAATAATCGACAAGTTGTGTCCTATATATTATTTCCACCAAGATGCAAAAGAACATATTAGTATATTCAAGCATACATGCTTTAGAATGAGGATTCAACATGAAGACATCATATGTAGGTTGTTCCTTAAGTGATGAAGTTTACCAATGGTATATCAACCTACCTCGTAATTCTATCAGATCATGGCAAGACATAGAGAAAAAAAATTTAGCCAGATATAGAAAATTGACTAACCTTGCTTTATTATATCATCAATTTTCTCAAATCAAGAGGTTCAAAGGAGAACCTATAACTGATTTTAATGACAAGTTTCAAAGCCTTATTCTAGGCTACAAGTACCTTATGTAGTGGATAATTTTTCTGCTATCGTAGTTTATTATACAACAATAGATCCTTTAACTGCTATATTTGTGAAGTGAAGAGAAAATCCTCCTACTACTTTACCAGAAGCCTATGCCAAAGTTGTGAGCATGAATTTAGAAAAGAAACCCCTTGGAAATGAATCATGCACGAATGGCGAAAATGAATTGAATATTTACCCTACCTCGAACATAAATGGAATCCCTGTAGGTCATCCTATAGCTCCTAATTTTTATCCTTCAATGGTCCATAATGGGACATTTCCTCAAAATACTTTCTTTCAACCAGGAAATAGTCAAGCTTTAGTCCCTCACCCTGGTTCAGCTATTACAGACCTACATCCTAATGAAATTATTTTTTCTCACAAACTCAAGAAAATCAAAATAATGAAGATTTCTAAGGAAAAGGAAGACATGAAAGAAGTTACATCTCAACTCAAAAGATTAACCAAAGAGGTTACACAATTAAGGTTTCATAATTTATATGCTAAAAATAATAATCAGAACTCACAAAATCAGATGTATAATACTCCTAGGCCACCTAGACCTTGGAATACACAACCTAATAATGGAGGAGTATCAACACCTCTAGATAATCCTGATCTTACTGATGAAAAGTCTACATCGAAAGTGAATTTAGCTGATCTTGCGATGAATAATTGGTGTAGAATTCATAATACAAATGCTCATGTTGAAGTAGACTCTTCACAATTTGAAAACTTATGCACCCATTTTACTAAGTATTGTAACGATTGAAGCAACCACACAAAAGTAATATTCTCTAACTAATATGTGCATCTTCATCATATGACATTTGAATAGTGACAAGATTCCTAATCAACATAAATGATAATTAAGTGCAATTAAATTTAAATAAGTTGATAAGTCCATTATTGATATAGAAGAGTTTCAATTCCTAAGAAAGATTATATTGAACAAAAGATGTAAGCTCTTGTTCAGGTCTTACAAGAAAATGTTGCATTGAAAAAAGAGAAGTGAAAAGGAAGAACAATAGAACTACCAAACACTAGTCATTATTGTTCATTAATCTCGCTTAAAATCTTTGCAATTATTTGTGTGTAAAATGTTCTTGTTTCCTTTGTCGAAGTAAAATATTCACTACGTCTCTCTATATTAAAATGAAATTCTTGTCTTGTCCCCCTATGGTTGATGAAACTCGTCCTTTGAGGGATGTCCATAGCCTCTTTATGAGATCTCATTCATAAAGGTAGGGAGGATGCTCATTAAAGGTTGTGTAGTTTTGACTTTCACTTGCTAGATGCATTTTCCTCAATGTTTCTACAACCTTTTCAACGAATACATTTTGGGAGCATCCTATAATCTTTGCATGCCATGAGACAACATTTCTTTAAGGTATTTTATTACTAGGCCCCAATTATTGTTCCTCCAGGCAACTTGATAGACTCATGGCTACACCACCCTTTTATCTATTGTACCCTTTGTGTGTGTGTGTGTGTGTGTGTGTGTGTGTGTGTGTGCTCATGCTTTCTCCTACTCTAGTTTTGTGCTTTTCATGCCCTAATACTACCTCAAAATTGTGTTTTAATGGAGGGTTGTGGGTCAATCATACTGTGTTCCATTTCCCCCACAACTTGTAGTTATGTTTCCTTCTTTTTTGGCTAGAAATACAAGCCCATATTATTTTTATGGGAGTTGCAAGTACACACTTCACTCATCATGAAACCCATTCCCATGTCATCCCTCTTGTCCTCTGCAATAAATTCCTACACAACAAGCCCATTGTAGCCTATGCCTCATTAATTCACTTACATTGACTATTTTATTTGTTTATTTTCAATTTTCTAGTGTCTTAAACACGAAATGTGATAGAGGGTCAATACCATTGAAATCTTCCTAGCATGAGAGTGACCTTTCCAAGTGTTTTGAATTAAATAAGTATTGAACTTATTATTCAAAGGTATTTATAATTATAAGTAAATGCGATGAAATTGATTTAATTAAATTCTTTAAAGATGCTATTTGTTCTTTTTTATCATATTTATATTGGATTCCAATCTATATATTAATGATGGTGTTCTTAATATGTTTAAATCTTGAGCTAATCAATATTGATAAATAAACATCTTTTTATTTACATCTAAATATAAATATACTTTATAATATTTAAACTTAAATAATAACACCACTAAATCCACTGCCATTTAAAAGTAACTTTGATATATTAAATCAATACAAATTATTTCTCGGAAAAATGGGGTATTACATTTTTGCCCATCATACTTTGCGCTTGCTTGTATTACTTCTCTACTATCATAGTTTTATCGCTACTTGCAGCACCTTATGCACAACATTGTTCATCCTATCCTCTTTTGCCTCCACGCTTGTTGGGTTTTATTTCTTATTATTATCTCTACTTACAATATTTCTCCTATGGCATTTTGCTCGCCCTTCTTGTTTGTATCCATTATCAACATCATTTCATTGCGACTCGCCACTCCCACTTGTAGCACCTTGGAGGTCCTACTATGAATATGCACATCTTCACAGTTAGCTTCCCTTGCTGCAATGTACTGTTGATGGTGTTTTTATGCACTTCTCAACATAGGCAGTGCGTAGATGCACTACCTCTCTTGAAAGACAATCTCCCACAATCGAATTGCAGAACACTATCCCAAGGTCTCTCGGGTGTCAGGTCATGATAGTGCTTAGATACCTCAGTAGTTGATGTGATTTGCTGGAATCACAAGGCAGCCTTACGGGAATACAAAGTGTGGATGTAAAACATGAAGTAGGATCTTCAAAAGGGGAGTTCTTAGCATGAAAGAAGTTGGGTGTTGGCTGTAGGTTCAAACAGCAATCTCGAACTCCATTTAGTTGTTAGATTCAGCTTTATGAGGTATAATGAACCTTGGTGTTGTTTAATTTCTAAAGAAAGTGAAAAAGAGCGAAGGGGAAGGAAAGTTCCTAAGCCTAAAGCTTGCTGCGAACAGTGATAATGGAGTCCCTGCAATGGACAATTCCTTCAAAACAATATCCCACTTAACCAGGGATTTCACAGTATCATGGGAATCGTGCAATCTTCTAAGGGCTGCAGATTTTATCCTTCATCCACCACATACATGCATGAACTAAAGATAAGTGTTGAGGCAGCTTAAATCAGGTCCAGGCTAACTTTGCAAAGCTGTCTACCTTCAGCAAACAGCAAAAAGTATGGACTAAGGAGTTATCAACAAAGTAGGAATTTCCATAAACAGCCAACAACATTCCTAAGATTATCAAATAGCATGAACAGCTAACTAAACAGCAAATAGATCCAAGTTAAACATCTAAGATTGGAGAAATGAATCAATTAACATGAGAGAAAACAAGGAAATGCACCAAGTCAATGCTATTTCTCATATATTTCAGCAGCATGTCTTTACAACAACTCAACTCTCTCTTTACAAATGAGAGGAGTGCTCTATTTATAGATTTTCCAAAATCAAATGAATGGCCAAGATTCACTTCCATTGTGTGGCCATGATTCATTACAAACTAGGGTTTCACCTACCCCCAAATAGATTTACAATTAAAAAACATCCTTTGTCTTTTCCCTATTTTGTCATCTAGTGGATGACACTATTTACATTTTCGTCCTGTAGCTAATTGTTGTTTCTTTGGCTATAGCTACCTTTCTGGGAGGTCTTCTTCCTTGGCTGGGCTGTCTGGTTGCTCCTCAGAGGCTGTGTGTTCAATATGCTTGAGGATTACGACCTGGAGCTTGTCTACCTCGAGGATTTTGCATCTCAATGCCTAGTAGCTCCATTCTTTAGCATTCTCTTCCAGCCGCTTCCAGTCCTCGTCATACTTTGAGCCCTGATCCCTGAAGAGCTCTGATCTATCGAAGGCACGGGTAGCAAAACCCAAGAAGTCTGTTGTGATATCTCCAGCTGTCCCGTCCTTCATCCTCTCCTCAAAGTATGACCTAACTTTTTCTGCATCTAACTGCACCGTGGGCATATCATGGCCTGTCATCAGCTTGAGGTACTCGGCGCATTCCGCTCGGATCTCCTTGATCCATGCAACATCTAGATCCACCCTGCCCTAGATCTGCTCCATCCTCTCCTTTCGATTGATGAGGTCCCTGCGCCATATGTCCACCAACCAGTGATCCTCCTTCAATTTCAGTTTCTCTTCCCACGTGCTTTCTGGCATTCGGAGGATGGCCTCAACCTTCGGGAAGGTAGAGTCGTAGATAGCAGGGAAGTCAGTGCAGAGCTTTCTTGTGCTTTCCAAGGACTGAACTAGGTCCAGGAACCCGTTGGCTATCTGCACGGCCAAGCCGATCCTTATGTTCCCGAGCTTTGTAACCTGCTGGAACCAGTCTTCCATGGTTTTTTCTAAGTTTTTCCTCCTTTCCAGCTTATCTATTTGTTCCTTGGAGAGCAGCTATGGCGTGGCCGTCGAGGTAGTGGGGAGGTCGTCGATTGAAGACCATTGTTGGATGTAGTCAGTTAGGGCAGCAACCTGCGCCTTTAGTTCGTCCTTGGTGATCTTATCCTGCTTAATCAGATGCACCACCATAGCCACTGACTCCTCTAGATGTCTGACCTTCTGTTCTCTGGTGGCTGTCCCTAGGTCGATTGTGGAAATGCTGTAACTTACTCCATCTTGGCCAATAGTTGGCGTTGCCACTTGTGCAGCCCGGGAGCCAGAAGCGTCCATGGTTACCTTAGAACAGACCTTAGGCTTCTTCTCCTTCTTTGTTGTGGCCAGAGATCGAGCCAAGATGGCCTCCAATCTTGACCTTGGGTCGCTCAGGACAGGAGTAGTCTTTTCAAGTTGCTTTTCTAGCCAGTTGGGCATGGCTGATTGGTCCTTGGGTGTATCATGGCTGCCCTCACCTATCTCAGTCAGGGGCAAGACTTCTGCTTCCTTTTCCTTTTCAAGCCCTTCCTCCTCCCTGGCAGCATCCTCCTCTTCGTCAGAGTCTTGATAGAATACGAGGCTTTTGACGGGTGCCATGGTGGTCAATAGCTGAGTGGGATCCTATTCTTTTGCTGCCTCTTCTTCCTTTTCTTTGACAGTCTCAGCTCTGGGGCTCTTCACAACATGGACCTCGGCCTCAGTCATGGCATGTTTGGGTTGCTCCTCCGGTGGCTGCCCCTCTTCACCCGGCTACTGAGCCAACTCTTCCTTGATGTCTTCATCAAAAGTTTGGACAATCCCTTTATCTCCCGAGCTATCCCCTTCATCCCTGCCCTCGGAGGAGCCCGTCTCTTCCTCTTCATAAGCAACCTTGTCAATGGTTCTGCGCTTGTATTCGGGTTGCTCGTAATAGTCATCGGCCTCCTCCTCCATAGGCTTTGAAGCCTCCTGTTCTAGCTCCTCCATCTCCTTGGAAATCTGCATGGTGGCCTCCATGGTCGGCGGGCCTATCTGCAGTTGCGACGGCTGAGCTGTTGCGAGGGCTTGGGCGAGGGCAGCCTGGAGAGCGGGGTCCATTAAAAGTTGCGAGAGCTTGGGGGGAAGACTTTGCAGGTGTCGTCTAATGGCCTCGGGCACGCTAGAAAGTGGAACAGGCGATGGTATTGTTGCCAGAGGCAGGGAAGTAATACGTGACATGGCAGCAATAGAGGAAGGGGAAGTGGTCATGCTAGAGGAGTCAATATTGATTACGGATCCAGCTGGAGGTGAAGAAGCAAGGTGAACGGAAATGTCCACCGCTTGGGGAGATGAGGCGGCCGCGGTCTGAGAGGTGGGCAGCACACCAGCCGGGGGAGGAAGGAGCAATGGAGGCTGCGTCTCCGTCGTGACTACCGTCCTTTTAAGCTTCTTTGGAGACGAGCCTCCTGTATCCTTGGTTGTTTGTTCTTTGGGGCCCCCGGACTGTGCCGTTTCTGCTTCTTTCCTCTTCTGGGACCTGGTGATGGGGGGAGACTTGGAAGTCTCACTAGCTGATGGGGAGGCAGCAACGTCCTCCATGGCGCTCGGCCTGCTTTTAAGTGCCTTGTATGTAAGAGTTACCCCTTGTTGCTTTAGTTGTTCCACTTGCCCATCAACCCACTCCTTGGTGCGAGTTATGATAGGCTGGGTGATGGTATCCAGGTCCTCGACCTCTTGTTCATCCCAGTCGATGGAAGGGATCGCTAGGTCGGCAACCGCAGGGTACCTCGGGTGCACCAGTGTGGATTCATCTTCCTCTAGCTGGTCCAACACCGAAAACAGCTGTACTCTTCTCAAGAACTGCACCGTCATCCGCATGTAGTGTCTCTGGCGGACCTCCTTATCATCTTTACAATCTGCCCAGAAATCCTCAACATGGTACAGGTGGGCGTATGCCGACCCTAGCGCCTTCCTGACGTGGCCGTGGGGATCCATTCGTGGGCGAGCCGTGTACCACTCAAGGTTGTACTCCTTGAGTTCCTTTTCTGAGTTACCGGCGCATTGAGATGTTTGCAGCCGATACTGGCCCTGGTCGAGGATCATGGGATAAGGGATCCCTGCTATGTGCTTCTGGCTGAAGACTGCCTGAATATGTTGGAGCTGCCGGGAAAGCTCCAGGAGAATAATCCTATCATTTGGGTATCTGGGTAGCTTGTTCGGCCGTTCCGTGAATCCCTGGGCACGGATGTAAGTAAATTTAGGGAACTGAATGTACAGGAAGGCATACTCCCTTAGGAGTGCCCTGGCCCTGTGAGATACCCTTCTCTCGAAGTCCCCGGCTATCAGTCTGATAATATGGCCTATGAAGGCATCATTGATCTGACGGTACTCCTTTTTGAAGTAGTGGTATTGTAGCTGAGGGTACCTATCAAAAGGCTTAAGCCCTCATTTGTGATCTCCATTTGGCACCATGAAGAGCCCACTATATTGCCTCTTATCCGCCAACGAGTACACCAGGTACGAGGTCATATAAAACTTGTTGCTCTTCTTAACATTTATGAACTGCTCGTGGAAGTAGTTGCTGATGATACTCCCCCAGTCAAACAAGCTCTTGGTTTCCACATCTTCATTTCCTCGTATGATCTGCTCAATGTAGTAAGCCACCCACTCCTGGAAGTAGGCGGCTACTGGGAGGCCCATGACTCGGCTTAGCATAGTTACCAAGTCGTGATAGTCTTCTTGAAAATCACTGCGGAACAGCTCTTGGGGAACTTTTGCAGCACTGCCCCGCTTCTCCTTCAACCAGTAAACGTTGATTGACTTCTTGATGTTCAATGGACTGGCATCCCATGCCTCCTGACACTGCTCCAAAGTGGGGATTTGCATATGTGGGAATGTCAGAATGTGGAATGTTTTTCTAATTCCTTCCGGAGACATGTCGGCAAGGATATCCCCTTCTTTGTCTACGATTGTCCGGGTATCCGTTTGATAGGCTTCTCGGCAAGCCATTACCAGCTCAGGTGCTATTAGAGACGGCAGGAAGCCAGCAGCTTTAGCGATTCCGCTTTGGCGTATCAATCGTGCATTCTTTGTCTTAGGGTCGACCTTGACCCTCTGGGTGAACTCATCTATGTCCACCTGGCCTATGTTGGTGTCTGAGATCTCTTTCCAGTCAGTCGAAACCTTTGACTGGAGTGGTTCACCCTGAAATTGGAACTTCATTTGGTCTTTGTCGTCTTTCCCATGGGCGGCCCTTCCGGATTTCTTACCCTTGTCCTTTTCGGTAGAGGCCCCTGAAGTTCCCGCGGTCGATTCCATATATCCTGCAGGCAAAGGGCGAAGTTAGCACAAGAAAACACCGAAAACGTTAATGTTAGTCCATATTGCGAGCATATTATATAACCAACCATTCAAATGCATCATAATTTTAATTCTCTAACAATATTGATTTCACATCAGAGCATTTGACCAATCCGGGCCCGGAGGGCCGGACTTCCCTAGCAGGAATGCTGTCAGAAAGGGAAAACATGAGCGAAAGCTCCCAGAGACATCCGTTGGCCAGATTTTAATGTTTTAAGGGGTCTATGATGAAGAACGGCATGATTTAGGGTGCAGGTCGAAGTTAGATTTTCAATTTGGATTGATTTGGATCGATTTGAGGAGCTACGAAGGTTTCAGGCCGGAAGGCAGTCAGGCGAAGGAAGCCGGCGGCAGCGGACGTGAGGCGGGAGTCCGGCGGCGGAAGTCCGGAGGCCGGGTCCCGGGAGGTAAAAGGGACGGCCGCATTAGGTTTAGTTTAACAGTTTATACCAGACGGTGTCCGGAACCGCGGGACGGAGGCGGAAATTTTACTAGGTAGCCCGACGCCCGTGTAATTTTGATTGTTTCGAGCGGCGGTGAAAGCGGACTACGAACTTGGAGCTCGAACGAGACAGCAGCCACCGCAAATGAATAGAGGACTGACGAAGGTAACCCGGTCAGAACCGCCTTCATTGGCGGATAGCGCCCGAAACCCAAGAGACGCCTGGCTATTGTGTGAAGGATGGACGGGATTGGAAGAAGCGGGCAGCGATGCAAACGGCGCCGCCAAGATGTTGCTTTCACAGTCGAAGCAGCGGCTGGCCGAAAGAGACCACGGGGCTCGAGAATTGACAAGGCAGGAATAATGACGGCTGCGAGGATACTGCGATGATATATGAACGCGGCGAAAATTTTGGGGCCGAAGGATCGGAAGGATCCGTGGAGGGGGTCGCCGTGTAATTTCAACAAAGCTAGGGCGACAGTGGTGGAGAAGGACATCCCGGAGCCCGAAGGTCGGGTAGCCGGAATGGTTCCACCGCCATGTACAGTGGCGAAACAGTCACGGAGTTCCGGGGATGGAACTCCGGACGTCGGGCGAGGATCGAGGACACATAAATAGGGGATAATAAAGATCCGAAGCTAAAAAGCGGCAAAAATTCAAAGAGCGGCCGGGAAGGGAAACGGAGGCGGGCGGAAGAAGCCGGAGACCTCCGCTGGGCGGGTTTATGGCTCAGATTCAGACGGCGACGGAGGGCCTCGGGCCCGGAGGTGTTCTTCGCCCTGTACGAAGAACACCTGCGAAACGAGCAAGTTCCGAGAGGCGAAAAATGGGGACTCCGACCGACCGCAAAAAAATCAAGGACATGGGTTTGGGGCGCAACACAGAGAATGTTTATTTTATGCAATTTAATTTCATTGCTCAATTCATTTAAACCCCCCAAATGATCAAAAATAACGGGAGAGTGAACGACGATGGCCTACCTCCAACTCGCCAAGCGGGACGATGATGGGATGCACTGGCAGAGTTGACGGAACGATGCTGGGGTCGATGATCGCAATGGTGCAATTTGCAATGGGCTCCAAGTCGGTTGCCGCTCCAATCTGTTAAAAGTCACAAGTTAAAATGACAGTGGCGGGCCTCGGTTTATATACCCCATCGGGCATTAATGGTGCATTTAATGCCTCGTACGTCCGCGCCAAAAGTCGGTGAGATTCAAATTCGAGTCGGCGGCGGCGACGAGGGCTTCGGGATCCGGGACGCGGGAGGCAGCGGAACAACGGCCGCCGACTGAATTTGGTGACTTCGGACGGCAGCGACGACAGAAGGATCGGGGCCCAGAGGTCGGGGCGTGGCAGAGAGTTCACCGCTGAAGAAACTTTTCGCAGTTCGTTTGGATGGCGGCGGCGAACAACACCCCGGGGACCAAAGGGCAGGCGGCTGCAAGGAGTTCGCCGCCCTTTGATTTTGCACTTTGGCGACGGCGGCGGCGAACAAGACCCGGGAGCCCGAGGGACGGGCGAGGAGGATCGCCCGTCGCGGGCCAATATCTGAAGACGAGAAGTCGGACTTCGGACTTCGGATCGAGGCCGAATGGCGAGGCCGTGGGGAAACCCACAAGAATGAGCGGCCAAGCGAGGCCGGGTTCTGAAGCGGAAGGCGCTTCGGAAAGCGCGCCCGGAGGCAAATGCGAGGGAAGCGAAGGGAACCCCGGAGGCCCGGGCCCGAAGGGGCCCAGAGCCGCCCCAAAGCCCGAACGGCCCAAGGAACCCACAAGGCCCAGGAGGGCACCAAAATTTAAAAGGGGAGCCACGGTCGATCTCAGGATGAAACTTTAGGGTAATACCGACCATGCAAAATGTCAAAAAGAGGGGCACGCAAAACGAGGTAGCCCCGACAGACCCGACAAGGCAAAAAGAAAAGAGGGTCCCCGTTCCCAACGGGGCGTGTGTGCTGAGGGCACAACATGTACTTGTAACATCTCGTGCAACTCCCAATTCCTACTTTCCAGCTACATATACTGTGGAAATCTCTCTAGCATCCTTCTCTATTCTCACTATCAATATCACTCTACTTTGATCTACCACTCCAACTTGCAGCATCTCTGTAAGTGAATCAACTCCAGTTATAGATTCATGCGCGCATCTTTCCTTTGTTGTACCTAATTGTATCATCTTTATTATGACATCTTCCCTATGCTCTTTAGCTGCAGTCAATTGCAACAACACCTATGCACCATTCTCATGTATTCTTCTTTTCTTGTTCTCACTTGCAACTCCTCCATGACCACCTTGCAGCCTCACACAAAAACTGCTCCTTCATCGCACTTACTTGCAGTACCATATGAACCCTCATTTCCTTACATGCAACCTCTTGTCTCCATTCCTCTTCTTTAACTTCCTCGTGACACTCTTGCTTGCCTTTCTCCTCCAGTGGCAAGCTCCCTTTACCAAGGCCATCAGCTTCTAGCATTTCCTTCGTTGCTACCTACTTTTCACATCATAGTTTCTTCTATCTTCATCCTCTGAGGTTTCTAATCACGCCCCAGTCTTCCTCAAGGACATAGCCTCAAACATTTTTAGAAGTTTACAGCTGAAACTTCAATACTTTCTTCATCCACCCTTTCATGAGTAGGACCTCCTCTTATTATCTTTAAAGACATCAATCCTCTTGTGTATTCTCTTGATACTTATCAGTACAACGCAAATCTTGCTTGCATCCTCTGCTATTGCAACAACTTTTTTTGTTTTTCTCCTTCATGACATCTTACTATCTTGAATCACCCTTTCTCACCTCTACAACTCTCCTAACTGCAACCTTCTTTGTTACAGAGCCAAATTCCCACCCTCAATCATTTCCATCATTAAACACTTGCAAACTCTAAAGAATGGACATTGTACTTCCTCCTAGAATTGCAGCCCGCTTTGATACCATGTTGATAGGGTTATAGATCATTCATTCCATGGACTTGTAAATTAGAGAAAGTCACATTACTGTGAGAAATCATTGTAGCCTTCCAAGAAATCAAGATATTCTTTGCTGCACCTAATCCTACAGCAGCCTAAACCGACTTCTACAGATCCTCACATTAACAAAAATTTTGCTCCAGGTGACTCTCGGTTAGGATTGCACATTCGTCCTAGTTCCTGTCCCAAACATAAATACACGCATGCACATATATACATATATATACTCTCTAACACACAAAACAACAGGAGTAATTCAAAAACATAAGTAAACAAACAAGAACACAAGGAATGGAATCCCTCTTCCTACAGACATGGCTCAAGACTGCACTTTAAAGGTTTCAACTTCTATATACTATTATAATATAGAAATACCACTTACATTCTAATTTCTCCTATTTTCCTCTTACACATATTCTCCAGCTTTTCTTTTCTTTTGCACAACTAGTTTCACCTCCTCACACCCTAATATTGTTGCTCGCGTGCATGTTACTCCAATTTGTTGGTCACACAGTGTACTTGATTTCACGCATCTCCTAGTATATTCTGCAGCATACACCAAAAATTCCTGGAGTCATGGGAAACCTGGGCCACTCGCAGTTCTCTACATATCCTTTCAATTTACTATTCACAACATCATGGTAGCTGGTTGGGCGAGACTCTGCCAACTTCAAAATTTAAAATTTTGAATTGAAAAAAATGGGGATAGTGGCAATAACTAGTAATTATATTAGAGCATGTGCATAAGATAGGTATAAGTGTCATAAATGCTAAAATTAAATGAATATAATGGAATATATATAGGAATAGATAAGAGCTAAGTGGGAAAAATGTGTGGATATAAAAACATAAATATATAAAAATGTGTGGTTTCTCTGATCAGCATTTCCTTTTGACTTGCAATGGCTCCAGCACCTAATCTCCCACTATCTTCTTTAATTACTTTACACAGTAGGTCCACTTTTCATTCTTTTGATCTGGCTTGACTATGATCAGCGGCGCCTATCCATAGATAAAACCAATACACATAACAATCCAACACATAAATATTAATTATCTTTTCTTTCGCAAATTCAACTATGATGTCTGTTGTGATCTGCAATTTCCACCTTCAGCTATGGCCTTTTAAAACTTATGACTTTCCATCAGGTGTGATCTGCCTCTTTGGTTGTCAGTTAACTTAAGATTTTTGCAACTTGACTTCTCCTTTTAAATCATGAAAACGATCAGCTTCAATTTTGGCAATCTCCGGGCTTCGAATTTGGCTATAGTAATGACAGCCTGGGGGCTTCAAAAGATCTATTATTTGCCTTAAACAGTAATGATCTCCTCACTTGCATGGCAGCAGCTCTCTGTAAGTCTCTTGGATGGCTTCAGATTAGAGTATGACAGAGATTAATACCTTCTGCCAGCAATCTCCTTCAAGTTCTCCAAGACTCTGATCCAACCCACTTTCTCTACTTAGATCTTCTTCCTATCAACAACTCTTTTCTTTAACTGCAATTTCTTGTTCGATGTCAACACATTCGACTTATCTTGATCAACGATCTCCAGCAGCAACCTTCTCTTAACTGTTGAGACGGAATAATATTCAAATCTGGCAATCTTCAAACCGGGCTTTGATATCCTTTCTTATCGGCAGGCTGGCAGCTGCAGCTGCGACCTCATGACCTAGCTCTGTTCAAATACAAACGCTTATAATCAGTGCTCTGATACCAATTTGAAGGGGTGGACGGAGATAAACAGCAAACAATATGGAACCCTTCAAGTGATCAATCCATTGACCATGCAATCCCAGTGTCTTGAAGATGCAAGGGTGACCAACAAAACCAGGACTTCGTTCTACATGATAAGATATCATGAAGATGTGGTTGTGCGCCTCAAGTTTGATTCAAAAGAAAATACTTATAGGTAATTGTTATTATTGGAGGTCTTTTTGTTGTTCAGATTTATATATCTGTACAACATAGATG
>VDFB02128979.1:0-29203 GCA_007258455.2 Sequoia sempervirens
AATTAATCAAAACAGAGCAAACCGCTTTATATTTCACTAGATTGCTTCACAACTACATATAAAATGGTGCAAGCTTTTAAAGAGAGGGTTTCGTTTATGGACACCGAGTAGGTTTTGTATGCACCCTTAAATGGTGCAACATATAGTCTTGTTCGACTGAACTTACAAAACTAGCTACAAATGATATTGAGATAGGTAGCTATCATAAAGCTCTGATATTAATTAATGTCTACGTGCATACAAATTTTACGCCAGAATGGTTCAAAAAATAGGAAAAAAGAACAAAACTTAAAAGAAGTTTTTGCTCCTCCGACATCCACAAATTTCAAACTTAAATTAAAATGAAGCATCCTTTGGCCTTTTATAGAACACAAGGCTCAGACAGGATAAGAAAATTACATGAGAGGAAATCTAAGGGACCAATCTCATCAATGCACATGGAAAATTGTGACCAATAGGAGAATTACAATTGAAGTCAATGGAATTCAACTCCAATTACTCATTGAAGCTCTTTAGGTTCTACTTTTTCATCTGGAACCTTTGCCAGGATGATACTTTGAATCATGATAATATGTAGGGGTTTCCCATATATTCAGAATGATAAGGTGGAATTTTTTCCCCCTACACTTCGCTTGGCTCCGGTTCTATCACTCTCTGGAATGGGCTCTCCTGAAGATTTGCATTTGTTCCCACTGCATGTGAAATAATGAGATCCCCAACATTCCAATGGACTCAAATCTGTCTGCATTATCACCTCCCAGAGTGATCGAACTAGACTGAATTTTATTCCATCCATGATTCAAGTTTTCCTGACCGTCCATACCTAAGCTTTGCATCACAATCGATATCTCCTACAATCACAAATTCCAAATATTAAATCCCTTTTTAACAACATTATAACATCTCATGTAAATAAAACCATAATTCAAATGTTAGTACAAAATCTAGTAAAAAAAATTTCTTTCAAAAACAACATATCATAAATCCTTGAACATATACCGAATCATCGAGATCATTAGATAAATTCAAGATTTTAACATTTCATTTCACTTTGCAACCCGGTACCCGGTATTCAGCTTTACCAACTTACTTTCCTGGACCTCGGTTATACCGGAACTCCATCTTACCGGACTAGCGTCTTTTGCTTGAACTTCACATTACCTTTTTCCTTTTCTGTGGTTTCGGTACCCGGTACCCAGTGTACAAAACACTTATCATATGAAGTACTTTCTTTTATCAAAGATTTATCTTTCTTCTTCTCTTCCAGTGATCTTCCAATCTATTAGATCTTGCCATAGGAGTTATATTTTTCACTTGGTTCCCCAAGTCTTTTCAGTCTTGGGGTGTGTTGTGAGACCACACAACAACTTGCAACCAATAAAACCAAATTTAAAATTAAACTTGAAATTAAATCACTAGTTGTAAATTAAAACTTATACATATTTTAAAACAATAACTTTCTACCTTTACTTAGATTCTGGCATAAAATTAAAACTCCACCAAAAACATCCGTGTGTGCTCTTCGTTAATTCCAGTTTTTCAAAACTTAGTAAACATAATCAGTTCATTAGCATTGAACTACATAATATAGTAATTCTCCAAAGCCAACTAGGGATAGAGACTTGCTGCTAGTCAAGCGTCCATAGTCGTGACAAGGTTATCTCCATAATTCCCCCAAACATAGGTCTACTGCCAGTTAGATGTCCATAGCCCCGGGTAGAGTTATTTGGATAGCCTAAAGAGTTGATATCACTTTTTTTTTATAATATAGAAATGATAGCTCATTTTTCACTTTTGATATTGCAATAATAGCTCATTTGTCAACTTGCAAGCATTGAATAACCACTATTAGGTTGGGAATTACAGTGGTAGTGAAGGTTAATTTTTTATTTTTCATTCAATGTAAATCCCTTCATCAATTCCCTACTTCTCCAAAACTTATTTAATGATTCCTTGTAAGTGTGTGTTTCTAGCTAAATTTCACTAGTTATGCCAAATCCTAACTAACTATAGCCCATTATATGTTAAAAAATATGCATAAATTAAAATTTAGCAATAGACAACTTAATCACCAAATTTAAATCTAAATTTAGAAACATTAGTTACCACCCATTCGATTAAATTTTATGGAAACTTCTAAAACTTCTCCTAACTATCTCAACTTGACGACATTGCACTTCATTAATGGATCAAAATGCCATGATTACCTTGAAATACGATCACATTAT
Organism: Sequoia sempervirens; assembly: GCA_007258455.2. Taxonomy (NCBI): domain Eukaryota; kingdom Viridiplantae; phylum Streptophyta; class Pinopsida; order Cupressales; family Cupressaceae; genus Sequoia; species Sequoia sempervirens. The sequence goes on from VDFB02128979.1 coordinate 2,229, forward strand.
TTTGTATTAAATTTTCAAGCCTTACTCAACACGTATTTTCTCTTTAATTTCTTCGGGTGATGACGTGTAACATCTTTCTCGATTCATTCTCTTGTATAACCCACACACATAACACCTCCATAATTATTATGACTTTTTAAACAATTGGAAATGACCACTATTAATTTCAAAATCTCCAACTTGCTTGATTTGTAATCTCCGTACGACTCAAATTCGAAGCAATTTCACCAAATATGTGTAAAGAATTTATTTGATTTAACCTTTTAATTCTGAAGATTATTATTCAGCTGCCACCTCACATATGATTTCCAAAGAAAATAATTACTCAAGGAAACTATGTACTGCCACTCTGTTTACGACTTTCTATAAATTCGTGCATTTCTTCTTGAATTCTCCACACTTCTCTTTTCTTTCTCTTTTTTATTATATTTTATGTAATTTCGCTCTGTTCTATGTTTTTACATTTGCTTCTTAGCCATGGATACCCCTATTTTCTTAGGTTTTTCTCGTAGACAGAAAATTTTCTTGGGGAGCATCACACCATAAAGGCTTGAAAAGGTCTTCAATGTTAGGACTTCCAATTTCATTGTGCCAAATTTATGCTTAGTCCTTGGCGAAAGATATGTTGTGTCTAGTCGCTACTTTCATTTTTACTCTGATATAGCTTCTCATTTTGTAGCATCACTTTTGTACATTGGGTTACCTATTAAAGACATTCACGCTACTTCCAACTTAATAGTGAAACCTGAATTCTTGGAGAATCTGGATACCATTTTAGCTGTTGCACATCCAACCATTGGGATTCCCTCCATGGATGATATTCCTTGGTTCCTGGAACATGGGGAAGTGGTTCCACTTCATCCTTTTCTTACTGATCTCCATATCCAAGATCTTGAAACTCACCGGGAACTCACCTACATAGGGTATTTGGCCTTGATAGAAGAGGTGTCCCAAATCGATTGAATGGCTACTATCGTCTGCAACTTTTCTCACCTTTCTTTTTGAATCCTTTTTTAATTTTTTGATGAGGATTTTGATATATGATGTATATACGTGATACACACACACACACATAGAGGTATGTGTAGGATCATCATGAAAAAAATAGACCCTTAAGTGGCAAAAAATTCAGAAAAATCAGAGTTAGGCAACTTGACATAAAAATTTGAATAAGTTATCTATATTATTTCAAAAATATGTAAGAATAGCAAATTGAATGTAGTTTCTAAACTAGTAGATTTATTTATTTATTTTAAAATCTATTTGGTGAAAATTTGAAATTTCAATGCAGTAGTACTTAAATTTTAGGGAAAAAATAAGAAGTAGGTGTCTGTCTGACCACCCTAACCACAATAAAATGATAATATTTTTTATAATATTTTAGATATAAGTGGAGAGCACTCATGTCAGATGTGATGCATATTTTTGTTATTTTTTCCAAGTAAATAGTTAATTATGAATTTTTGTACAACTTTTTTTAAAAATGTAAAAAAAGGAATTGTATGTCGACCATATGCTTGGTCAAAACTTCGCGAAATTCAATTTTTTTTTAAAATCCTATGGTATCTGATGTATAGAATGTGACACATGTTTTGGATTCAAAAAATATGATACTGTTTGAAAGCTATAGATGTTTTTCAATAAGCCTATCAATCAAGACTTTAGTCGTAATTCAAATAGAAAATGAATAATAATTATTTATTAAATTTAAAGTAAAGCATAATTTATATTAGTGGAAAGTTGAGAATCTCCTCTAAAAACCCTTTTCGTTTCATCAATTTTGGGTAAGAAAAAAGTTGTCAGCCACATACCCATCATATCGCCACTTTTTGGCCCATCATGATCCTGCACATACCCACAGACACAGATATATATATATATCTTGGTATTTTTCTTAAAAGCATGTTTTACTATGTGTATGGCTTTATTGTCTCATTTTTAGTTTAGTTTTGCAAAATGTTTAAATTTCACTGTCATGTTTAAGATAAATTTAAGCAGAATTTGCTAATGTAGAAGTTGAGCAAAAAGAAGAAGAAAAAAATGAAGCAAGAAAACAACAACAAAATGGAAAACACAAAGGAAAACCCTAAAAAAAAAACTAATCTAAAACTAAACTAAGCTAGCCCTAACTACCCTAACTCTAATATCACAAAAGATTAACTCTAACTAAGAAATTTATTTCAATTTCTATGGCTATTTCCTCTATAGTTTTAGTACGAATTACAACATATTTGTATTTAAATTCTATTATCAACATTTTCAATATTCTAATGTAATAATGGAATATTTTATTTTTTTTGCATTTAAACATCATAAATTCAAAGGCGTACTTACCAAAAATATGGCTTAAATGTATGAAAACAATCTCATTATACCGATTGCACACATTTCATCTAATGCGGCAATACAGTACCTTCTCCCAGCCCTGGTCCATTTCCATGAACAGTTGCGCTCATTTCTCTTTTTCCTTCTTTTATGAAAATCTTTATATCCTCGGCCCTGTCTTCACTTTGCATTTTGTTAGACCAAGATATATCACTATTTATGTTATTATCAGAAAGAGAAAAAGTAAAAACTTGATATTTTGTATCTTGTATAAAATCAAGAAAATGTCTTTTTATAGCTAATGAATTCCCAGCTTGAAGCACAATACACATGTTTCCCACTCGATTTTCCCGCTCCATTTTGTTATCTGTGTTTTCCATGTATATAAGGAATGATGATTCACCCATATATTTTTCTCGTTTATGATGAAATATCTCTAAATCTCGACATTCTCACCTATTCCCCTGCAAGACGATAGGATTTTCTTTAAAATAATCATAGTTTCCTAAATGTTTTGGTTTATTGGTCAATTTTTTTATATTTCTGACTCCACTAGGGTAGAACGTTTCTCTCGTTAACAATATGTTTCTTTTAGGAGTTAAAACTTCTTTCATTAACGAAATTGCTCCACTTATGGCTAAACTTACCCTAGTTAAAAAACATTCACACTCAAGTTCACCGTGATCAGTTGTATCATGAATTCTACACTCAGTGACTCTACCAAAAGTAAACAAACTCAAAGGATGCAGTTTCTCATTAAATATTTTACAAAGTTTTCTAATTTCCATAATGAAAAACCAACTTGCATTCAATTCCTCATTTACAAGCTTCTTGCTAAATTTAGGAATAAAATTTCAAAGCACAATTCCACTTCCAAAGGATAAATCCTAAAAATATCAAAAGAAATAAGAGAGAAAGATATATGCGCATTTGGTACTTGTGGCCCTTCCTTCTAGTGCCAATTCCTGTTGACGACGGTTTTACTCGCAGTAAACAGATCGAATAAAATCTCCATAGACAAGACCATGAAGAGCCTATCCTTTTTGAAAGATATGGAACAAAGACAACCTAAGGGGAAATTCTGCATTCACAGAGAAAAGATTGACTTTTGTTCAATCCCAAGTCTTTGATAACTAGGTCATGGTTGCACTAGGGTCACTCTCGGGTAATGATGTGACATTTGTTGTTAATCTCAAAGGGACCTTTTAATACATATATAAACATATCTCTATTATTTCTTTGAACATTTGAAATCAGTGTTTCTAATTGAAATGATAAACTTGGACATCAAGAAACCAAAACATTTAACATAAGATTTCATGGAATATCACCAGTTCTTTGTTATCACTTAAGTAGATTTAGCATTAAGCATTCAACAATTTCATGGAAAAATAAAATATTTTCAACAAAACTATTTCCATTTACTTATATTTTTTTTGGAACATTTTCAAAAATATTAAACATCTATTCTAAAACAAAGTATAAAAATACTGAAAATAAAAGTTTCTCTCGGTTATTCTCTATGGATGCCCCCAAAGAATTAATCAAAACAGAGCAAACCGCTTTATATTTCACCATATTGCTTCACAACTACGTATAAAATGGTGCAAGCTTTTAAAGAGAGGGTTTTGTTTATGGACACTGAGTAGGTTTTGTATGCACCCTTAAATGGTGCAACATACAGTCTTGTTCAACTGAACTTACAAAACTAACTACAAAAGATACTGAGATAGGTAGCTATCATAAAGCTCTAATATTAATTAATGTCTACGTGCATACAAAGTTTTACACCGGAATGGTTCAGAAAATAGGAAAAAGGAACAATACTTAAGAGAAGTTTTTTCTCCTCTAACATCCACAAATTCTAAACTCAAATGAAAATGAAGCATCCTGTGGCATTTTATAGAACACAAGGCTCAGACAGGATAAGAAAATTACATGAGAGGAAATCTAAGGGACCAATCTCATCAAGGCATGTGGAAAATTGTGACCAATAGGAGAATTGCAATTGAATTCAATGGAAGTCAACTCCAATTACTCATTGAAGCTCTTCGGGTTCTACTTTTTCATCTGGAATCTTTGCCAAGATGATACTTCAAATCATGATAATATGTAGGGGTTTCCCATATATTCATAATGATAAGGTGGAATTTTCACCCCCTACACTTCGCTTGGCTCTGGTTCTGTCACTCTTGGGAATGGGCTCTCCCAAAGTTTAGCATTTGTTCCCACCGCATGTGAAATACCGAGATCCCTAGCATTCCGGTGGACTCAAATCCATCTGCATTATCACCTCCTAGAGTGATCGAACTGGACTGAATTTTATTCCATCCATGATTCAAGTTTGTCTGACCGTCCATACCCGAGCTTTGCATCACAATCAATATCTCCTACAATCACAAATTCCAAATATTAAATCCCTTTTTAACAACATCATAACATCTCATATAAATAAAACCATTATTCAAATATTAGTACAAAATATAGTTAAAAAAAAAAATTATTTCAAAACAACATATCATAAATCCTTGAACATATATTGGATCACCAGGATCATTAGATAAATTCAAGATTTAAACATTTCATTTCACTTTGCAACCCGGTACCCGGTACCCGATATTTAGCTTTACCAACTTACTTTCCTGGACCTCGGTTATACCGTAATTCCATCTTACCAGACTCCATCTTTCCAGACTCCATCTTACTAGACTGGAGTCTTTCACTTGAACTTCACATTACCTTTCACCTTTTCTATGTTTCTGGTACCCGGTACTCGGTGTACGAAACACTTATCATATGAAGTACTTTCTTTTATCAAATATTTCTCTTTCTTCTTCACTTCCGGTGATCTTCCAATCTATTAGCTCTTGTTATAGGAGTTATATTTTTCACTTGGGTCCCCAAGTCTTTTCAGTCTTGGGGCGTGTTGTGAGACCACACAACACTAGGATTTTACATAATCATAATCATAAATGAATTATGAACATGTTGATTCCCTCACATCATTGAGGTTTCTCTTCCCATAGCCACATCCAACCCAAACCTTTGTATAAGAAGGCCAATTGATAATATTTGATCTTGGAGGGATGGCATATATTGTTGAATTTCATCCATGGAGATATGACATATTAAATTTCATCTGGATTGATGGGATAGTCAACCAACAATAGCAGTTGATCAATTTTCATCCTCTTCTGAGGTTGCTCTCTTGGGGAGAATCCTCACTGATTATTTGAGTGGGAGGAGAGGGAGTGACCTATGGTGTGTCTGATTGCACATAATTTTCTCTAATAACAAGCCCTTCTAATAGAAAGCTCGGTTCTAAGCCACTTTGTTGGTTTCTCTTCCAATGAAAGATCCTTACCTACAACTCTGTCAAAATTCTTCACCACTATCTAAATCTTTGCAATTGGGTCATCAATATAAGAAAATTCTCTAGGATAATCCTTATCCTTCTTTTTCCTAGAAACCTCATCCTTGATGAATGTAATCCATTTTTCCTTTCTATTAGCTACCTCATATTCATCCTTATAATTTTTTTATCACATCTTTGTTTTCATAAACCTAATGGCGAAAGTGGACCTTCTGATACTTTTCGTAACCTCGTGTATGAAACCTTCAAGGTCAAAATCCTTGAAATTTATTTGAAATATCTTGTATTCCCCAAGCATTTCTTTCATCCTACCTTAGTCATCTATAGTTGAAGTGAAATATAAAATGACAATAACATAAGGGAAAAAAGAAACTTTTTTTTTTCCTTAAATTAAACTAATCAGACTCATTCAATTGCCATATAGGGTATGTGTAGGATCATCATGGAAAAAATAGGCCCTTAAGTGGCAAAAAATTCAAAAAAATCAGAGCTAGGCAACTTAACGTAAAAATTTGAATAAGTTATCTATATTATTTTCAAAATATGTAAGAATATAATATGTAGCAAATTGAATGTAGTTTCTAAACTACTAGGTTTATTTTAAAAAATCTATTTGGTGAAAATTTGAAATTTCAATGCAGTAGTACTTAAATTTTAGGAAAAAATAGGAAGTAGGTGTCTCTCTGACCACCCTAACCACAATAAAATGATAATATTTTTTTATAAAATTTTAGATATAAGTAGAGGATTCTTGTCTTGAAGTGATGCATATTTTTTTTAATTTTTTTCCAAGTAAATAATTAATTATGAATTTTGTAATACAACTTTTAAAAAATATAAAAACCCATATGTTGACCACCTTAACTTGGTCAAAACTTCATGAAATTCTTTTTTTTTAATCCTATAGTATGTGAAGCATATAATGTGACACATGTTTCAAATTCAAAAAATGTGATACCGTTTGAAAGCTGTAGATGTTTTTCAATTAGCCTATCAATCAGGACTTTAGTCATAATTCAAATAGAAAATGAATAATAATTATTTATTAAATTCAAAGTAAAGCATAATTTATATTGGTGGAAAGCTAAGAATATCCTTTAAAATCCCTTTTCGTTTCATCAATTTTGGCTAAAAAAAATTCATTAGCCACATACCCTACACATACCCATTATGTTGCCACTTTTTGGCCCATCATGATCCTGCACATACCCTATAATTTCCATGAACACCAACTTAGGTGACACATATCTGGGTATCACATGGAGGGATTGAGGGCACCCATGCATTCTAATAACAACTAAGCTATCATAGAGGTAATAATCTCCCCAGTTATGTTGTAATCCTAACTCCAGTCTCCTATCTTTGGGAATAAGGAAATCTAAAATTTCCTTGTGCAATCTAATTGTAGGTACAGACTCATCCTTTTCATGACTTTTCTTACAAAGAAATTCTCAAAAATAACATAGTTGGAATCACTACAATGTTTTTCCCAAATATGGGTCCAAAATTACACTAGGAGATCATTCCCCTTTTTATCTTTCTTGTTCATTTTGTTATAAGGGATTCTCAATGACCTTCTTATGTAGCCTTTCTGTCTAAACCTAGGGATCCATTTCACTCTAAAGCTACTTTTTTCTTGTCAGGATTTTTCTAAAAGATGAAAGGTCTATAACCTTATTTGTGGCCACATTGAGTCTAAAAACCTCATAAATAAATTTCCTAGTTATATCCATTAGGAAACTTTCAGTCAATGCCCTAATCACTCTAATATTTTCATCATACCCAAAAGAAAGGTGTCTGATGAGTTCCACATTTGTAAATACATTAGGAACAACCAGCTTCCCCAAATTATAAGTCCATGCATTGGAGATAGGGGCACAATGGTTTCTTTTTCCATACCAATATAGAAATAATTCCCATCTAGTAATTGTGTCACCCTTTTCCTTCAGTTATGTATCTCTATAATTTTTGGCATTGTCTACCATCTCATCTACTGCATTAGGGATGAGGAAACACACAAGCTGTTCTGAGGAACCTAATAGCTAGGCCATAATATCCTCTTCAAAGGATATTTTAGATATAGAGCTAGAGGGTTGGGTGTTTGACCAAGTCATAATTACAAAATGATTTTAAAACAAATTTCTACACTATCTTGTTGGGACTTTACAATCTTATACAATAGATTTTGCAAACTTGATTATGAGGTTCAACAATTTAACAATGGTAAATTTTCCCAAGAAGGGAATACCTATTTTTTAATTGTTCAAAGCTCAAGTTGACATGGAATAGGTGTACCTCTATGGATTTTTCTACTATTCTATAACAAACAAATGAGACAAAAAACTACATTAAATTAAAAAAATTATAAAGAAAATTAACTTAAAAGATGAGCCATCATCTGTCACATCCACCATTACTTCTTGTTCATGCGAGGGTAGTACATTCATCTACCTGTTATCAATTTTGAATGTGCTTCATCCATCTAGAAGGGAAGCACAAATGTCAATGATGAGTTAAGCCTTGATTTTATTGAAAAGGACATATCCATCCCCTCTATCCAATGTCCAATAGGATTCTCCCACATGAGAATATCATCAAATAGTTTCTTTCCAAGGTACCACAACCAAGAAAAAGACATGCCACTAAAGACCTGTGGACATGTGGAATCCTTTAATCTTCCACCACATGCCAACATTCCATGGAGACTATACACAAAACTCTTTGGAAGTTATCTCATGCCCCAAAATCAGTCTCCACTTGTGACACTTATACACCTTCCACAATTCTGCAAGCCTTTTTATCTTCATTGAAAGTCCTAATGTGGAAGCACAGAAAGAAGTAGGGACAAATTTTATATGAGCAACTTAGATGACCATAATTTACCACATGTGCAAAATCCTCTTTCCAATGCAAGAACCTAGGGAAAAGGGATGGGGAAGGCATTATAACATAAAGTTCCATGATGAATAGACCTATTAGGAAATAGGGTATATGGGGCTGGTAAACACACAGAGCCATGACATAACAGCACAACTTAAGCAAAAGGCAACCTAGATAACCATTCAATAGAAAATATAATAAGAACACAAGAGTTTAAGACGACTTAAGGTTTTAAAGCTCAGAGTTAGAGTCAGAGTTAAGATGACTCAATATTTTGTATTTGTGGGGGTGATTTAGTTTTTCCATATTTGGCATCTTCATTGATAACTTGGACATACTATTTCCTAGAGAGCTTTTGTTTCTGCTTCATATTTGGGAGGTATGACATTTTTTTTAGATATTTGTCTATTTTTATCTCTTGGAACTTGTTGACCTAATGGATGAACCAGGGTTTTAGGTTTTAAATCCTCGTAATTATCACACATGGAAGGTTAAAATGCAAATATTTCTTAGGTCTAAGAGTTTTTGGTCTACCTTGGGTGACCATCAATTTGATTTTTTCAAAAAATATGAAATTATTTACTCACAATAATAAATGTGATGAAGATATAGGCTTAATTTATATGCATGGTTTAGATAGTTTTTTCTTCCATTTTGAGGAATGTACTACTCCTAGGTATGTATGGGATAAGTAAAATTATATTTTTGGTTAAATTAGTTAGGTTTGTTATATGAAATTGGAGGAAGAATTGGCATCACTTTCAAGATATTTATTTCCTACCATTAGAGAATATTTGGTAAGATTTAAATCATTAAGGTCTCAATTGATTGGTTGTGGTAAGGATAAAATTGAGAAGGAATGCATATTCATTATTTTGTCTAATTTTAAAGATTAATTTGCATACTTCTCTAATTCCTTTTATTCTATAATGGATGGATTAGGTGATTAATTTTCCATGCCTTATTTTGAGACATTTTGTGATAGGTTGACTAGGGAACAAGTTAAACTTCATGAACATGATACACTCTCTAAGAATCAAGAATTATGTGCATCATCACCTAAAGGTAAAGGAAACAAGAATTCTAAACCTAAGATAGAATCTTGTGATACACCAACCTTTCCTAGAAAGGATAAAACTAAGAAGGAGAAACTCAAGTGTGGTTATTATAACAAACTTGGGCATGGAAAACATAATTGCTATAAAAAGGAGGTATATGAAATGAGGAAAATTTTAAAGGAACATAAAATTTATTTTCCTTCTATAGCTATTAGTTCACCCTCTTCTTCTTCATGACCCCCTACATCCACACACTCAAAATCATAAGGTAATGATAATGGAAATGATAAGGTAAAAGATCATGAGATGAAAGGTAAATCTCTTGCTATAACTAAAGTTGAAGAGTGTGTAAGATGGATTCTTGAATTTAGAGCTTCCAATCACATGGCATGTTCACCAAATTAGTTCTTGAAATTTGAGTGTTTCCTTACAACTAAGATATTGATGGGTAATAGTAAGTACATGGTTGTTCGTTACAAAGGAGATTTAATAGGGGTGCAAGGACCTCTAGTAATGTCTTACATATTCTTGAGCTTTCTAATAATATTCCTTCTATATATCAGATTACATGTAGTGTTGCAGGGAAGTCTACTGAGTTCACTCCAAATTTAGTATTTATTTGAGATTTGTATACTAGGTAGATTTTCTTAGTGAGAAAGATCAATTATATTGCCAAGGTTTATGTCTTTTCACATTTTTCTTCTACTCCTGATGAGGATTATTTTTCTCCTCCTCATGCATTGAGTGTTGGTAGCTATTTTGAGGGTCATATTGTTCACTTGAACATTTTTTTTAAGGTTTCTTATTTGTTCTACAGAGTTGAGCGTTGACTTTATTTCTAAGACTTTAGATAAGGAGGATATCTTAATTTTTTATGATTTATATTTTCAAGATGGTTTCATGACATGTATATCAAATTTGGTTTTTCATTCCTCTTCTTTTATACTTGGAGGACATGTTTTAGGTAGTCTCTCTCATATTTAATCACACATATTATTTGGAGGTTACTCTTGCAATTCCACATCCTTTGTCTTCTTCTTTGATTCGGTCACACTTGATTCATTTGAGACATATTGAGAGAAATTCGATGTATCTTTAGAGATATCATTATTGAGGTTATTCCCTCTTGCTTCTTTATGGAGATGAGGTTTCCTTAGCATCGATCGTTGGATTCTCTTTTTTCTTAAGATATTCTTTGGTGGTTTTGGAACTACTTCATTATTAGGGGGCTATGTGGTATCTTTCTTTCCCTCTTATGGGGATAATTTGTAATGTATATTTGTGATGGATGTTGTGATTTGGGGGTATCATGACATACTCCATATTTCATCACTTGATTGTATCTTTTTTCTCTTTTGGAGACGAGATTTTTACCATGTGGTTTTTCTCCTTTTTCTCCATTTGTGAGAGATTTCATTTGTATTTTTAGATGGGTACCTAAAATGGCCTCATAGTTGAGACCTATATTTGCATATTTTCATTATTTACATAATAACTACTTCTCCTTAAGTTTCACTTAAGCAGATGTGTTCTTTTAAATAGGTAATTTTCCTAAATAGTTATTACCGAGGTACTATTTACATGTTAAGTCTACTTAGGTCCTAGGAATATTTAACTTTTTTAGATAATATTTTATCTTTCTATCTATTTTAAACATTGGAGTCTTAGGTAATTTGATGATGGATCATTTCATGTAATAATGACACAATTCATTTGATAATATTATGGAAGTCATTTAATGTTTTCTATTTGGTATTTCATCAAACCTTGTTTCTATAAGCAAGGTCATTATATAATTTCTTAACATATCTCATCATCATATTTGATAGAAATTGTAGTGTAGAAAAATGTGTCCCTCTATATTTTCACACTTTTTTGGGTCCTCCTTACTAGAATTGGGCTTCTTTTTTCCTTACTTGGTCCTATTTTGCATCCACAAACATTATTTAATGCATCTTTCCAAGGATAATCTTGACACTTAACTAATGTACAATCATAATTCATAATTTTGGTTTGTATGGCCTAGATTTAGTGATATGGGACTCATAAGTCACCTTGGGCATATGGGTCCCACCTAAGTTTTTGGTCCTAAATGTGAATTTGGCATTAAACATGAAATTTCTTCAAAATTGTGTCCCAAGCTTAGCCTACTAGGACTCATGTGCCACAATTGGTCTATGAGTCCCACCTAGATTAGACCTATTTTAAATTCAAATTCTTGGTGGTATTTTATTCTCCTAGATATGATGTCGGTATTAAACGTAATTTCAAGAAATTTAGCATAAGTATAAATACAAGGTTATTTCACTTAATTTCATCCTAGAAATTCATAAGCAATCAAAATCACTTACACAAGAGTTCACAAGAGTTTACAAGAGCACTCAAGAGCATTCAAGAGTTAATCATCAAGAATTTTGGAGCTATATTCAAGATTCAATCATCACATTTGTTTTTGAGCTAACATTTGTGATGTAGGTTCTTATGATTCAAGAAAGTATTCAAGTCAAGATCCATAGCATACAATCAAGATTCAAGATCTGCGTTCATGCTATCCATTACATACAAGATCGTAGCCTTTTTTCCAAGGGTTTGGTGAGTTATGTAACATTGCTTATTTGTTCATTCATCATTCCTTCATTCTATTTCTATTCATTTCAAGGTTTGATAATTACCAAAACAAGGTTTGACCAAGGAAAACCCCTATCCACTAACAAAACAACATTATTTCCCTCTTTTTGATGTGTGATTTGTAGATTTAGGTTGAAGATCCATTGAAGAGCAAGATTGGAGAAAGTTGTCAAAGTTGCAAAGCTGTCAAAGTTGCCATCTATCTTGCAAGATCATAGAAATTCACCTATAAGTTAGAATTAGTGTTTCAGACTCATAGATCGGAAGGGAGAGAAGTATAGGAGACCAATAGAGGATATCATAGTTTTAGATCAGCCCTGATACTAGGACTGAATCACCACTTCTGGCGTATGAGTCCTAGTATACTAGATTTCATGCATTTTATGTAGATCCTGGTTCAACAGTTTCATATTTCGGATTCAACTCGAAACCCTAAACTAGGAATAAATCACCCTTATCAACATATGAGTCCCAATGTGCTTCAAAAGTCATAATTTTAATATTGTAGACCTTGTTTCAAGCCTCTTTAGTTTTCCAGGTGCACCTTTGTTTATCTCCAATTTGTTATTCTGATTTAAGTTCATTTTCTAGGTTATATCATTAGGTTTTGCATGTTACTTCTATTACTTTTCTTTCCAAGCCTTTGCTTGGTGGTGAACTCCCTTAGTTTCTTTAATCATGCCCTAGGACACCTTATTTCATATCTCTTTCCCTAATTCCATCCCTATATTGATATCTCAAAGGTTTCTTTGAATGAAACTTGAGGGAAATAGGAGAAAGGTCCCAAACCCTTTCATGTGTTCCATCTCCTAAAAGGTGGAGCCCCTATTTTCATCATTTCATTTTGGTGAAACTAGCCTTTGGGCACCTTATTTTCTGATTTGGAGTGCATCATAGTCGTAGATCTATCTTACATTAACTTTGCATTAGGTCTTGCATTAGTTAAATTGTATCTAGGGTATCTAAATCCTGCATTAGTGAAAGTGCATATATGTTGCATTTTTGCATCTTGCATCATTGAATTTCACTTAAAAATTTTAATTGCACTTCTTCTAGACATCATTCAAACCAGAAAACCTAAAATTCACCTAGAATTCACTGAAATTAGTGCAAAAACCTTAATTTGGGACTCATATGCCCCTTTGGGAAATTTAGTTCTAGTACAGGTTGTTTTACCTGATTTCTAGGTATTCTATGTGGACTATTTTGCAGCATTTGAATCCCTAAGAAATCCTGATTGTGAATCATAATTCCCCTTTGGGTGTTTTAGTCCCATGATAGATCTGAATCTATATTTTTTAGAATTTAAAACCCTATTTCTGTGTTTTAGTTTGTTGTTGTTAGATTTTTGTTTCAATTTACTGAGTTTCTATTTCATTCATTTCATTGCATCTAGCTTAATTCATTGCTTAATTTCAAAATTGCATTTACACATTTTCATTTTGCATTAGTACATTGCATTTCATCATAGATATGTGCTTTGGTAAGCTTTGGATGTCCTTGAAATCATTAGTGGATATGTCAAGTTGTGCCTTTGGAAACAACCCTAATGACATTAAACTCACTTGTGCTTAATCAACTCCTAATGCATGTCCTCGTAATGTTGACATTATTGGAGAAGATGATGACAACATGAACAACTTCATAAATGGTTTCCTTAACAACCTTGAGACTAATGCATCCTTTTATCCTTCTATGAAACAACCAACACAACTTTTGATGTTTGGTCTTCTACATCCTGAAATTGAAACACAAGCTAAGCCTAAGTTTCCTAAAATATTTGAACCTAGTTCCTCTAATCAAGTAAACATTCAACCATCCTATGTTAACAAAGTAACCAACACATATGGAAAAGGATTCACAATCTTAAGTAAACAAGGATGTGATACAACAAATGAACATGAAATTCATCAACTCGTAGAGAAAATACCAACTAAGGATCCCAAAGGGATAGGATATCAAGATCCTCCTCCCAACATAAGTATCCTCCTTCCTAAAGAATAATAAATGTCCTGTAACAACGATAAGGATGATAGGATCATCTTAGGTCCTCCTCCTCAACATCTAACTCAAGAAATTGGTGAATCTAGCAAGCAACAAAATCCTTACAAGCTGAAGAATCTACAATTCCCTTGTTCATCGTTTGTAACTGAAATAACTTTACACATACTTCTAATTCAAGGACTTATTACACTACCACCCATGTGAGAAAATCAATTTCCAAATCCTAATAACTCAAACACATCACATTGTTGATACCATAGAATTTTTGGACATAAAACTAATGAGAGTCATGCTTTAAAAAAAATATTCAAAAAGTTTGATATCATAGAAATAGTCCCTTAAAGCATTTCCTTTTGCTCCTTTCCATGTAATAAGTGTAGGATATTACTATTCTCACTATTACATGCTTTACATTCATGTTGCAAACCATTTAAAAATGCAAGGAGCTCTTTATTGTCACTTACCTCGGCTCATTCTTGTCTTGCACACAATGGGGCAAGAATTAGATAGCCTTGTCTTAGTACTGCACTTGTTGTTGTCCCTTTGGCTAGTTGACCACCTTTCGTATATGATGAACAAGATTCAGATGCAGAAGACCTACTAATAGGTTGAATCGCATGTGCCTTACTAGTATTTTGCATTGTTTTTTTTCATGTTTCTTTTATGTGATTGCATGTGCATAATGTGATTTCCCACGTACTATTCTTTTTGACATACTTCTCTCTTTGTAACATTCTTGTATTTGTACCTAGATTCTTTTGTATGTCATAAACTTTTATCTTTTCTTTGTTATGTGTTTTCCTTTTGGGGATGATGCAAGGTGTCGAGACATTTAGGCATCTTCCATGTTGACCTAAAATATTTTTCTTTTTCTTTACTTTCTTTGTGTCACTCCTGTTCCATGACTATTTGTTTAATGATGATAGTTCTGAGCTCTATAAATGCATTGTTGCAAAGACATACTGACCCCGAATCCATGGATCCCTTATGTGATTTTAGGATATCATTTTGGTGGAAACCACTTTTCATGATGTAGCTTTATTTGGAAACATATGACTTGGCATAGGGATTTCCAACAAAGATCTCATGTCCTCTTTACTATTAGCATTTATCATTTGCTACTTTAAAGTAATTGTTGGGTGATCCCACAATACTGGTTTACAATTTTTGGCCAAACTAGACACTGAAATAATTTTTTCTAACTAAATCTTCACTTTTGGGCACCTATAGCGGCTAAATCGTGAGGAATTTGAAGATGATGAAAACTAGAGTTTTGTGAAATTTTTTATGTAAATTCTAAATATATTTTTTTCAAAAGTTTTGGAATCAGATTACACTTCTTTTTCCATCTCCCTCAAAAACTATTTTTTCAAAAAATAGCATTTTTAAGGAGTGATGCTCACCATATAACGCATAATTTTTTTTCCATGAAGGATAAAATTATATTTTTTTCAAATTTAGATTTGTAACTATGATATCTAGTGCTTCCAATTGGTTAGATAGTGCTTTATTGAATATTTGTTCCTTAATCAAGTTTTGAAGTCAAACCAATTACAATTCAGACATAGGCAGACCGTATAATGCGTAACTTTTTTTGTATGTATCAAAATTCAATTTTTTTTGTTGGATCAAGGACTTCAATATCTAGTGCACTCATATTTTTCAATTTTTTTTATAATTTTCTATTTTTCCACATGTGCAGAACAGATAGCTTGATTTTCAGTAAAAACCTATGTTTAATAAAACTAAAAAATCAACTAGATAATAAAAACAAAACATATTAAAATTATATTCGTTGGATAGCTCGTTCTGAGGACTACCATCATCTAGTTGGGTTCGTAAAGTCTCCTCCATTTTCATCCTCAAATTGAGCTTTGAAGCACAAAATTTTTGAATTTTTTGGTGCCTGAGGGGAAGAAGGGAGAAAAGGGTGGTTAGAGCAAACTAGTGTTCAGGAAAACCTCAAAAAAATGTTAGATCAAATATGGGTTTGGTCAAACCATAGTTCGTTTGAACCATTTCAAAATAATATAAAAAATAGATTGGCAAGCTGGTTCGAGTGGACTACTAACCGACGTCTACTCGAACCCCCTGCCATGAATCCATTTTATTTTATAATATATAAATCATATATATTATTAATAGTTATAAATAATATACTATATACTTATATATTATAAATAATTATAATAAATATTATAATATCAATATCAATATACTTTTGAATTAAGGGGTTCACCCCACAGTGTGACCGTAAAGTCACAGGCCCTGTTGATAGGGCATCATAGGTTCAAATCACACCAACTGAAGGATGGAGGATGACGGAAGGTGGTCAGTGAATATTGGACGGTGTTGATTCGACTGTGGGAGGAAGTAGGGAGGCTTGATGTTGATTGATTGGCGATCAGACTTGGAGTGTTGGAGCCCAGATGTTGGAGGTCGACAGACGGATGGAGGTAGAGGATGGAGGTCACCCGACAACAATAGTAGAGTGAAGGGTGCTGGAAGGGAGGATGTGGTTGTGCTGACAACTAGAGGTCGAGGCAGAGCCGACCGATGCAAGATGTAGTAGAGCCACCAGACAGAGGACGTGGTGGAGGGATCAAGGCTCGTGGAGAGATAAGGTAAGCAATTGTGGGAGAAAAGGAGTGGAGAAGGGCAAAGGAGAGGAGGATGCGAGAGAGAGGAGTGGAGAGATAAGAAGAGATGAGGAGAGGAGGAGGTTGTGGATGAAAGGAGCAGTGGTGAGAAGGAGGTTGCAAGAGGAAGAAATGGAAGTAGCAAGAGAAGAGTAGAGAAGTGGTGGCTGGCTGCGGGAGGAAGGAAAAAGAAGTGGTGAGAAGGGAGCTGCAGAGGAGGTCTGAGGAGGAAGTAGAGATGCAGGAGGATGGATGGGAGAAGGGGTTGAGATAGTGTTCTGGGGCTTCGTTCTAGGAACTTGGCACACAGTCGGCTCACCCATCGACGACTATTAACGGTTGTTGTCGAAACCTTGACACATAGTGTCTCGGTGAGCACAATGGAGAGGTAAGGAGAGATTATGGGGATGTGGTCCCCCAAAAATGTGGCCACATTGGTTCATAGCTCCAGTCAAAAGCACTTACGGATCAAAAAAAAAAAAACTTTTGAATTAAGTACATTAAAAAATATATTGTGTAAATAAATATAAAATTATAAAAAAATAAAATTTAAAATAAAAATAATAATAATATATTATAATTTATAAAAAGAAAATATTTAGTTTAAATATAAAATGTTTAGTTTAAACATAATATTTTTCAAATATTATTTTCCCTCATCAATAATGAGGTAGTGCTTGTTCGTCGTATAATTAAAATATGCAATTGATTGAGAAAGGTCATCAACAAACAAGACTTTGACATAGGAATCATAAGTATCATTTTAGAATTTTTTGATAACCAATTAATGAATGACATGCTATGAAAAATGTGGATGAGAAAAAACCAGCAAGTAAAATATTAGGATATGGAGAGAGAGACAAAGAGAATTAGAGATAGGTAAATAGAGATGGTGAGAGGGAGAGAGAAATATGGGAAGATAGAGAAAGGGAGGAAGAAGCAGGGGGAGATAGAGAGATTGAGAGATATATGGGAAGAGAAAGGGAGAGAGAGGTATAGATAGAGAGATATATAGGGGGATAGGGAGGGAGTGATGTAGGGAGAGATGGGGAGAGATACAGAGAGGGGGGAGATAGAGAGAGAGGGAGAGAAAGGGAGAGAAAGGGTTAAGGGTAGAGGGGAGAGAGATAGAGGGAGTGAGTGAGAAAGAGAGACCTAAGAGAGGGATAGGGGGTAGGAGGGAGAGACTTCAGAGAGAGAGAGGGAGGGAGTGGGAGAGAGATAGAGGGTATAGGGTTAAGAGTAGAGGATAGAGGGTTTAAGGGTTTAGGGTATAGGTTTTAAGGGTGTAAGGTTAGAGGGTAGAGGATAAATGTTTTTAGGGTTTAAGGGTTTAAGGGTTTAAGGCTTAAGGGTAGAGGGTAGGGGGGATAGAGATAGAAGGAGTGAGATAGAGAGAGAGACTTGACAGAGGAAGAGTGGGTAGGAGGAGAGACTTGAGAGAGATAGAGGGTAGAGGGTACAAGGGTTTAAGGTTTAAGGGTTAATGGTAGAGGGGAGACAGGGAGAAGGGGTAGGAGGGAGAGACTTGAGAGAGAGGGGAGTGGGAGAGAGATAGAGGGTAGAGGGTACAAGGGTTTAGGTTTTAAGGGTTAAGGGTAAGGGAGAGAGGGAGAGGAGGTAGGAGGGAGAGACTTGAGAGAGAGAGAGAGAGAGAGGGAGGTAGTGGGAGAGAGATAGAGGGGTAGAGGGTTTAAGAGTTAAGGGCATAGGAGTTTAGGGTTAAGGGTAGAGGGAGAGAGATAGAGGGAGTGGGTGAGAGAGAGAGAGAGACCTAAGAGAGGGAGAGGGGGTAGGAGGGAGAGACTTGAGAGAGAGAGAGAGGGAGGGAGTGGGAGAGAGATAGAGGGTATAGGGTTAAAAGTAGAGGGTAGAGGGTTTAAGGGTTAAGGGTTTGTGCCATAGAAAAAAGGACCCTTTTCTTGGCATGGGATTAATTCATGATAAAATGGACTTAATGAGGTCTTAATCTAGTGTTGTGAGGCATTTTATGCATCCACACTAGGTCTTCGACCCTTGCAAATCAAATAACATGCATTTAACGACATCTTGTAAAGGTGTTGTAAAGTCTTGTAAAGGAATTCACGCTTTTATAGACTTACTTAATCTATTTATCCCTAATTCAAAATTATAAAATGTGTTCAATAACATTATCACATCAACCTAGAAGGTTCTTAACTTTAAATTAATGATAAACTAGTCTTGTAATGTGTCTTGCACATTCACATTGGTTTTTGTGCCTTCCTAGGCTATGTGGACCTCATTTTAGTGTTCTAAAGTGTATTTAATCACACTTTCACATTGAATTTTGTGTCCCAAGCCCTATTTTACATTTACATCATCACTAATAGGCCCCTATTAACCCCTATTGTGCATCTTGAGGCATAATTTGATCAAATAACTGACATAGTCATCATATAAGCCTAATTTTCTTACTTCTCGGCATTCCAGCTAGCAAAAATGGCCCTTGTGGGACCCATTTTCCATTAGTGGTGAATTATTCCCATCTAGGTGTGACTCATTTTCCATTAGTGGTGAATGAGTCCCATTTGAGCCATTTTCGGGGTTTTGAGTGGGAAAAATTAGGTTTTAAGTTTATTTTTTCTCCATGTCGGCCTTAAGGATCTAATTAATGGGAAAATAAGGTGAATTTCCTATAAAATCACCTCTCTTAACTCAATTTTACATACATTAACTCAATTCACATCCATTCTTCATTATTCAACCTCCAATCTTTCATCTCAAGTCAAGCAACTTAGGGTTTTATCATTGCAAGATATCAAGAAAGCTTCTAAAGACATTCAAGGGCTGAATCTTCATGTTGTGCTGCAAAATTTCAAGATCTATCATCATGGAAAGGTAATCTATTCCATTTTTGCATGTTTCATTACTTTATTTCATCATTTTGGTTTAATTATCTAAACGGGGTTTGACCAAGGCAAATCCCAATGCCCTAACAATCAACATTTCTTCTCCTCTTCTTGTGTGTTTGTAGATTTAGGTCTCTTGGAGGTTTGGAAATCATTGAAGGTCAAGTTTCAAGGTTGGTAAAGTCTTCTTCTCATTCATTAAGTCAAAACATTAACAAAAAGTCACTTTCAGACCCGGATCTGATAATTTTAGAAGTGGAGACCTGTAGGAGACAAAAGTGCAAATCTAACTCCACATAATCAACTCCTGATTTTCTAGATTCCTGTAGGTGGAATAATTCATCAACCATAGTGAATGAGTCCCACCTATAGGCCTAAAAAATTATTTTCTCAAAATTCAGCTCTCGACAGTCAGAAACAATTTTTTGGAAGTTTTTACCAAAAGTAGGACTAATTCACCATGCATGGCGAATCAGTCCCAATGGCCTTTAGAAGAGGTTTATGAGACATTCCAGAGTCTTCTAGTGACATCATTCTGCCTCCAGGTGCACTCTGTTCAGTATCATTCATTTATGTTTTCATTTACTTAAGTTTTTAGTTCATTCTTGTATAACACAATGTGTTTTCAAACAAGTCATATTTCTTAGGTTTTGCATGTTTAATCAATCAATTAGTTCATCTAACTACATTTATATCATCTCATTGAGTCACATATACATCATACATATCTTAATTTGAATGAACCTCCTAGATTTTGGGTGAGGGATCTATCTCTTTCCATTAGGTGAAAGACCCTAATTGAGTAAAAGAGACAAAGCATTCCTAGTCCCTAAAATATTTAGTTCATTTTGGTGAAATTTATTTTCAAATATTTCTCTTTTCTGATTTGGAGCCCCTCATCATCATAGACCTAGTTTGCATCAGGATTTGTATGATTCATTTGCATGCTAGGTGTTACATTTTGCATTCATAAAAAATGCATAATAGGTGGCATTGTTGCATCTTTAATCATTGAAAACTTTTAAAATTCTTCATTTTCCATTTAGGTTTAATCATAGCACTTAGAAAGCATCAACATCAGTCAAAAAATTCTGAAAATATTGAAAAAAGTCCTTACTGGGACTCATTCACCACCTTGGGCGAATCAGTCCCTTTTGACCCCTAAAACAACATTTTACAGAACTCAACAAATTGTTTTTAGGCTTTTTTTTGGTGCCTTAACCTATATATATTAGTTAGTTGCATTTCTATAGCATGTATTTCACTATATCTCACTTAACATTTCTCATTTCATGCATTGTTTCATGTCATTTTCCAATTGGTGCATAGTGTAATCAGAACAATCCCTTGTTTCATATCTGAAAATTACATTTCATTAAATTGCACTTCATTTACTTTTTGCATAATAAGTTCTTTAAATGTTCCTTTGATTTGATTAAACATGGATTTTATAAGCATAGCACTCCCTCTTATGAGTTTTATTTTGATTACAACTATGAGGAACATTGCATAGAACAAAATAATACATTACCCATTGGTGTGAATGGAGGTGTAGACAATCATAACACACATACTTGTTCTTCTCCCAATACCTCTCCAATTAGTGATGAAGGTATCTTGGTGGAAGAAGTTACAAATCTTGAGGGTCTTGATTGTCCCTTTCCTTATTCCCCTTTGGATGATGTTAGCAAACAAGAACGTAAAAGCATAGACACCCTTGATCCTCCCTTCCCTAATGCTCCTCCCATTTGGGAAGATCTATTTGAAACTCACAGTGTTCCTTCTCTTGATGCCTCTCCCACTTGTGACAAAGCTACTTTACAAATTTCAACCTTAGATGAACATCTTACAAGCTCTCCTAGTATGGTAAACAATATGGAACAAGAGAATGAGACTTTAGAAAAATCAAACAATCTAATAGAATCTTCCCCTAATCCCCCCACTATCAATTATCAAGCACATTCAACCATTAATAACCCCCTTAGTGGCAATGAAGTTATTTTGGATGAACCAAACCTTAATTGTCATGAACATGTGATTTGTTTTTCTCCTATGAACTCTCCTTCTAGGGAGCATATTGTGACCCAAGACAAAAATAATATCCTCTTCGAAGACAATGAAAAATCTCACTTGTTACAAGATGTTAACAATATTCAACCTCACCACACCCTTTACCCACCTTCACGTCCACTTCATCTTTCCAATAAACCTAAACTCATCCTTTACCCACCATCCCATCCCCTTCATCCCTCTAATTGACCCCAACACACCCTCTATCCCCCTAATGCTAATGTATCGCAACAATCTAATAACGATATTGTTGCTCATGTACATATAACACTCGAAATAATCTGCAACCACTGCAACCAACCCCACCCTCTTTACCTTTACCCAATCCACCTAGTGCTCCTTGTTACCTCCCACACACAAAGGAGTATGACCTTATTAAACAATTAAAGAATACTCCTACCAAGATTTCCCTTTGGGATTTACTTCAGACCTCACCAACTTATCACAATATTCTTCAATCTGCCTTAAACCAAATCATAATTCCTTTTGTTACAACTCCAAATGATGTAGTAGCTCTCATCCATAAAAGTAATCTTGACATTACCTTCCATCAACATGAGCTCCCTCCTTTGGAGTTGCGTAAACAACATGATTCCTTTATGATCATTGCTCAATTCCATCGCACAGGTATCAAATGCACTCTTATAGATAATGGTTCTACCCTTAATGTGTGTAGTGTGAGTCTCCTTGATCGATCATAAATAATACCCAATTCTGTCTCTATTTGAGGATTTGATAATACAACAAAGCAACCGCTCAATGTAATCACTTTACCTATACGATTGGGGTGGTTACTTTGCAAACTCCTATTCATGTCATGCCTTATGATCTTTTGTACAATCTTCTTTTAGGCAGACCATGGATTCATGAGATGAATGCAGTGCCTTCAACCCTTCATCGTATAATGAAATATGTTTATAACAATAAAATTTATCAGATTGAAGCAGATCCCGAGCCTAAAAGTTACTTGCACCTATAAAAAGAAGCTACAAGTCCTTTGAAAACATTGATTCCAACATCCAAGATAGTTCCTCTTGAAATTGAACACAATGATGAGGGATTGCCATCTAAATTATTCGGTGATGATTGGGGATCCTTAGACTTCACACCATCATTTATGGGCAAATACATAGTCACACAAAAGAAAGATGAGACACAAGGAAAACCAACCATCATGTCAATGCAGAATTCAGATAACCCTTCGAAATCATTTGCCTCAGATACTTTAGACAACAAAGAAAACTCCACAATAACCCTTAATGAACACAACAATGAACAACCACCCAATTCCAAAGCAATGAAACAACTTTATGGAAAAGGGTATGAACTGATGAAATGACTTGGATATAGTGGAAAAGGATGTGGTGCTCAAGAACAAGGTATCCACAACCCTATAGAGCCTAACACACAACAAATAAATCATGGTCTTGGTTATTGTCATTTGATCGAGATCAATAAGCCTTCACTCAACATCAACAATCTCACACTTAACTCATCCTTCACAACTAGTGGTCTTGAACATCATCCTTCATCCAATAGTCAACACATGACTTCACCATCGCTTAATGTCATCTCACAAAATGTTCATAATTTGAATTCATTAGATTTTGTATCCTCCTCTAATAGAAAGGATAAAAACTCGCAATCTAGAGACACTTGTGAAAGTATGACATCTACTACTAAGCAAGTTGTATCCTTGAAACAAACTACAAGACCACCTTCTCCCATTGATCAAAAGGGTATCTTATCGAGATTCCTCCAGGATCACTTGATCACCCTCCCCCCTAGAACTTGAAAGAAATGTTATGATAAGACTTCCTTTTGTGCATTTCATAGAGTTCATGGTCACTCCACTAATGAATGTCATGCTTTGAGTCGTAAAATTCAACATTTTCAGGAGTTTGGTATGCTTCCCAATGTGGGGGCATCTAATTTGTCTAATTGGTATTGATTTTCAATCTAGCATACACTTCATCAATCATTTTGGCATGCCTTTGTCCTGCACTAAGTGGGGGAAAGGGGTTCGGTAGCCTTGTCCTCATATGTCACTTGTCATTTCCTCCTTTGGCTAGTCATTAACCTTTCATCAATACATAAGAGCAAGCTTGGGATGTGGACGACATTCCCTAAGTTGGATCGCATATGATATAGTTCTCTTTTTCATGATGTATCTTATCAGAAAAATATGACTTGGCATAGGGCTTTCCAAGTAAGCTCTCATGTCCTCTTCCTCTTCTTCTACTTTAAAGCAATTTCTCAGTACAGGTGCTCACAACTACTTTAAAGTGGGGGCATACATCACCACTCACATTTCATTGTGCGATTTCTCTCTTCTTGTGATGCGTCCTTTTCTTGGTGGAGTCATTGGGCATGATTCCCTCCAAGAGTGTGATACTTCTTTTACACTTATCCTCTCTTGGAGACATTAAGCATGATGTTCCATAAGATGAGACATTCCACAAACAAAGAAAAATCCCTTTAAACAATCCTTACACTTTTCTACATTAACATTGTCTATGAGTGTCTTCCATATGAATTTTTTCTTACCTCATAGAGCTCAAAAAACATTTTCTTTTGTGGCGCCTTGTTAAATTTATCAAGAGGTATAACTTTAATATGGTTGAGCGGGAAGCCCACCCAATGGCATTACTTTTCCCCATAGCCACCTTTGTGTTTGTGAGTGCATACCAACCATTTTAGGCTTTCTCACCCTATGGAAAACTAGTTTTGTGGCCACTGAGTGAGTACATGTGGGCCTTCTCACCCAGCGGATCACTATGCATTCTGTCGCCCCAGAGTGAGTACACATTTCCTTTCCAAACAATTAGCCTAGATCTTATCCATAACTAGTTGGACAAATTATCAAAGCTTAATTCATCCTTTCTTTTTTATCTTTCTCTATCTTGACACTACATGATTTTGTATCTTGGGGGCTTGACTTAGGATCTTCGATCCTGGGGGCTTGTGCAACCTTCTTTGATCTTTTTCATTCTTTGTCATCTGCAACTGTGTATGAAGACCTCTCTCGAATGTCTACTTTAGTGTGAGTTTGAAGTAAGTTCATCCTCTCACTAAAGTGGGCGTTAAATGTGCCATAGAAAAAAGCACCCTTTGCTTGACATGGGATTAATTCATGATAAAATGGACTTAATGAGGCATTAATCTAGTGTTGTGAGGCATTTTATGCATCCATACTAGGTCTTCAACCCTTCCAAATCAAATAACATGCATTTAATGACATCTTGTAAAGGTGTTGTAAAGTCTTGTAAAGGACTTTCATGCTTTTCTAGACTTAATTAATCTATTTATCCCTAATTCAACATTATAAAATGTGTTCAATAACATTATCACATCAATCTAGAAGGTTCTTAACTTGAACTTAATGATAAACTAGTCTTGTAATGTGTCTTGCACATTCACATTGGTTTTTGTGCCTTCCTAGGCTATGTGGACCTCATTTTAGTGTTCTAAAGTGTATTTAATCACACTTTCACATTGAATTTTGTGTCCCAAGCCCTATTTTACATTTACATCATCACTAATAGGCCCCTATTAACCCCTATTGTGCATCCCAAGGCATAATTTGATCAAATAACTGACATAGTCATCATATAAGCCTAATTTTCTTACTTCTCGGCATTCCAGCTAGCAAAAATGGCCCTTGTGGGACCCATTCACCATTAGTGGCGAATTAGTCCCATCTAGGTGTGACTCATTTTCCATTAGCGGCGAATGAGTCCCATTTGAGCCATTTTCAGGGTTTTGAGTGGGAAAAATTAGGTTTTAAGTTTATTTTTTCTCCATGTCAGCCTTAAGGATCTAATTAACAGGAAAATAAGGTGAATTTCCTATAAAATCACCTCTCTTAACTCAATTTTACATCCATTAACTCAATTCACATCCATTCTTCATTATTCAACCTCCAATCTTTCATCTCAAGTCAAGCAACTTAGGGTTTTATCATTGCAAGATATCAAGAAAGCTTCTAAAGACATTCAAGGGTTGAGTCTTCATGCTGTACTGCAAAATTTCAAGATCTATCATCATGGCAAGGTAATCTATTCCATTGTTGCATTTTTCATTACTTTATTTCATCATTTTGGTTTAATTATCTAAACAGGGTTTGACCAAGGCAAACCCCCATGCCCTCAAAATCAACATTTCTTCTCCTCTTCTTGTGTGTTTGTAGATTTAGGTTTCTTGGAGGTTTGGAAATCATTGAAGGTCAAGTTGCAAGGGTGCTAAATTATTGTCCTCATTCATCAAGTCAAAACATCAACAAAAAGTCACTTTCAGACCTGGAACTGACAATTTCAGAAGCAGAGACCTGTATGAGACAAAAGTGCAGATCTAACTCCATAGAATCAACTCCTGATTTTCTAGATTCCTATAGGTGGAATAATTTTCCACGCATGGCGAATGAGTCCCACCTATAGGCCTAAAAACTAATTTTCTCAAAATTCAGCTCCTGGTAGTAAGAAACAGGTTTCCGAAAGTTTTTACCAAAAGTAGGAATAATTCACCATGCATGGAAAATCAGTCCTAGTGGCCTTTAGCAGAGGTTTCTGAGACATTCCAGAATCTTCCAGTGACATCATTCTACCTCTAGTATCATTCATTTTTTTTTTCATTTACTTAAGTTTCTAGTTCATTCTTGCATAACACAATGTGTTTTCAAACAAGTCATATTGTTTAGGTTTTGCATAGTTAATTAAAAAATTCCATAGCTTAATTGAACTTAGATAATTCCATTTACATCATACAACATCACACACATCCTAATTTGAGTGAAACACTAGTGCATTTTGGCCTAATATTTCTCCTTCTAGGTGAAAAACCCTAGGAGAGCTAAGAAAGACACTGGGTTCCAAAATCCTTCATTTCAGGGTTAAGGGTAGAGGGGAGCTCGAGATAGAAGGAGTGAGTGAGTGAGAGAGAGAGATCCAGGAGAGAGGGAGAGGGGGTAAGAGGGAGAGAATTGAGAGAGAGGGGGGAGGGAGGGGGAGGTTTAAGGGTAGAGGGTTTAAAGGTTTAGGTTTTAAGGCTTAAGGGTGTAGAGTTAAGGGTAGAGGGGAGAGATATAAAGGGAGGGAGTGAGAGAGAGACCTAAGAGAGGGAGAGTGGGTAG
>VDFB02128980.1:0-12815 GCA_007258455.2 Sequoia sempervirens
GCACAAATGAATTTCAATAGTGAAATTCTTCAAAAAAATCAATCAAATTGGAAGTTGAAGACCTATAAGGACAAAAAAATTCCTCTTGTGTTCCTCAAAACAAGTAGAAAACTAGCACAATTCCACTTTAAAATCTATTTTCTTCATGCTTCCTTTGAAAAAGTCAATCCATATTGCAAATTTCACTTCAAAATAGTGTAGATGATGCTCCCTTTGATAAAATCAACCAAAAAATAAAATTGACCACACATAAATACCAGCCAAAGCTTATGAAAAATAATTGATTTTTAAAGTGCTCTCGGCCGACTGTGTAGAAGTTAAAAGTTAGAGACTTGGCGAGTAATTGTGCGGTGTTTTGAAATAAAATAAAGCGAGATCCACATCACATAAAAGCTGGGATCCACAGCTTATCATTACTTGATCAAGATTACAAAGCCAGGTCTACATTTACCAATAAGCAGGATCCCACTCTATAATCGGGATCCCATTCCACTAAAATTAGTGTGGGAGCCATTTGTAAAGGCAGCGAGATCACATTACCTTCTAGCGAACCAAGAATGGGAGATCAGGATCCGATTATATACAGGATCCTGTTTATTAATAAATGAGATCCTATTTTATAATCGAGATCCCGTTTTTTTAAATTTGAATTTTGTTTTGCATCATGGGCGGGTTTTTCCAAGGTTTTTGGTTCGAGAAAAGCTTTGGAAGTCTGAACCTAAGCCTTCAACCTAGTTTGACCTGCAAATTGAAGGCCCTAACAATGTCAAAGAAAAAATATCGACTTTGGACATATGGCTGACAACCTTTTTTGAAAATTTTTTGATGAAATTAAAACCCATTTTAGATCAAACAATGCAAATTCTAAATATGTAATTTTTTTTGCAATTGAATTATTTTTTCTATTTTTCAATTAATTTCTAATAAAATTGGTCCATAAACTTTAAATATCAAAGTTTTTTACTATTTTAATAACTTTTGATAAACATAAAATTTTGACAAACGGATTGCACGAGAGCAAACTTCAGATAATTCTTTTCAAATTGAAAAAAAAAAATTAAAAAATGATAAGTTAAGGTCATCTTATGCATGTCGTACATGACAATTTTTCAAAACGACAAATCTACCTAATAAAAATTAACAAAAAAAAAATATTCAATAAAAAATTACAAAATAATATCAAGAGCAAGCTTCAGTGAGTCATAAAACTTTTCCCAAAAGGATTTAGAAAAATACGATGATTTAAGTCAAAATATGGATGTCGTACACGTGCATGGTATGGTAAAAAAAAATGACTTTTAAACAGTGGTTTTTTGAAATGCCTATTGAAACTCAATTTGTACAATCTGGGTATTGAAATAAATTACATATTTGGAAACTAGACTCCGAGCACTACATTTTATTATGAGTGACTTTTTTAAATATTTCATCTCTAAGTGCTTCAAATTTTAAGGTCAAATGTGTCAAATACTGAAAATCAGGGAAAACACTTCCACTTTTTGGCCAAAAAGTGGACTCAACTTCTTGCACACACCCTAGGGATAGGTTAGGTGAAGATTAAAATTAAGGGTAAATGATTAGATGATAGATGATAAGTGGGAAAAGTTGGAGGATGTGACACCTCTTAATCTATGATTAAGTATGTGCACATGATTAGGATATGGATTAGGATTAGGATAGGAGATAATAGAAAATGATGGAGGATGTGACAAGAGGTGAGAGAAAAAGGAGATTAAGTGATTAAATAAATAAAGGTATTTATTTAATTTAGAGAGGAAAAGGGAATAAAGGTTTAATGCAAGTAATTAAATCAATTAATTACTTTAGGACCTTAGAAGAGTTAGGGGTAAATTGATAAAATTAATTAAATAATTGCAATATTATTTAATTAACGTGGATAGAAGGGGATTAGATGAAACAATGGGATAAAATTGATCAAATGTAAGTGGTCAATTTTAGGTGTCTACATTTTTCCCCTCTTCGAAATAATGTTAAAGTAATGATTTTTTAAAGAAGATAAAAATATAGATGACTTGATGGAAAGACTGGATGAAGAGATGCCCCAGCGTGGAGAAAATGGAAGAATTAGAGGAAAAGCGATGTGGAGATGATGCCCCCTCGAGAGGATGGAAAAGAAAAAAGGGCCCGAGTGGCATCTCAAAAAAGATAAAAGAGCGATAGTAGAAGGTCTGTGATGAAAAGTGAGGAAAGATGGTGAAGGAATGGTTGAAAAAGGAGCTACGGGAAGGAAATGGGAGCAAAAAATTGTGATTAGGGTTTACTATAAATAGTAATTAGAGGCTAATTACTATTCATTTTAACCCTATTTACCCAGGTGATCAAGTGAAGTAGAGGAAGGAAAATGGTGTGTGGACAAGCTATCGCACATCGAGTTGATCGAGTGAGGGCATAGGCCCGCAACGAGGAGGATGAGGCAATCAGGTACATAACCTAAATTTTCCTTTTACTTAAGCATTTTATGCATTTAATTATCTTAGAAACCATACCAGGGGGTGGATTCACCCAACCCAATAAGGCAGATCCACCCAAGAAGATCAAATAGGTAGATGTACCTTAGCTTGAGTGGATGCACCTAAATTAGGGTGGATCTGCTAAAGGGAAAATAGGCCATAAAAGGCCAGATCCGCTAGAGAAGAGGCGGATGTACTCTAAATGAGCAGATTTTCCAGAGGATAGGCAGATCTTCTCGAGTGTTGGATCCACAAAGGATGGGGGGATGCACGCTAAATGAGTAGATACACCATAGAACAGGTGGATCTACCCAACCAAAAGATCCACGAAAAGGAGGTAGATGCAAAAGAAAGGTGGATTTGCTTGATAGGTGGATCCACGAGATAAGGGATGAATGCACTACAAAAAGGAGGATCCACCAGAGGATAGGCGGATACACTGGAAGAGTGGATCTGCTAGAGGATAGATGGATGCACCTAAAGGGTGGATTAGGCAAAGGATAGGTGGTTGTGCCTAAAGGGCAGATCTTCCAAAAGAGTTGGACGAAATAGGA
Organism: Sequoia sempervirens; assembly: GCA_007258455.2. Taxonomy (NCBI): domain Eukaryota; kingdom Viridiplantae; phylum Streptophyta; class Pinopsida; order Cupressales; family Cupressaceae; genus Sequoia; species Sequoia sempervirens. The sequence goes on from VDFB02128980.1 coordinate 3,026, forward strand.
ACCAACAAAAAAGATGGAAGAGATTGACATATGCATTGGATGGATGTAGGCCATAGCAAGCCTACAGACTTGAGAGTGGCAGTAGGGGATGTTACAACTATTGGTGTAGTTTTTGGAGGATTGGGTATGCATGGATGCCTACGGATTGGCTTACATGATGCAAATTCCCACTATTTGGGCCCACCAACCACTTTTGAAAGCCTTAGTTGAGAGATGGAGCTCGAAGATGAGCACATTTTATCTCTTGATGATGGAGATGATGGTGTCTTTGGAGGATGTGTGAAGGATTCTATGGTTGTCAATTCGTAAACCATGGGTATTGGCATCTAGTGCGAAGGTAGTACCCACATTGTTGCAGATATTGTTCGAGACAGTTGACGTACCGACTAGAGGAAGAGCTCTAGATATTGAGAGATGTTATGATTGAGTGCCACGTGTGGCACTCTATATGTGTGGTTTGATTAGTTGGGTGCTCCTACTCAATAAGAGTGAATAGTTGTTTAGCCTAACGTTGGGGGACGTGGTAGTGGGGATGGCAGAGCAGCAATGATGTATGATGGAGGCCATGGCGTGTTGGTGAAATTGTATCAGGATCTACACATCATATTTTATAGGGGAGGTCAGAGCTTAATCCACATCACACTACTATAGATATGGGTGTGGGAGCATATCAGCAACACATGGTCGATTGGAAACCAATCAAAGAGGGTTGCAAATAAGCCCATGGTATTTTCTGAGAGGATTAGACTATGCTACCAAGAGGTGTGTGGCATGGCCTACTAGAGGAGATTGTTGGATGAGATAGAGGAGGGTGACATTGTATGGAAATCATGCAGGGAGATGGATGGTTGAGAGGACAATGAGTATAATAGATACATGTTTACAACATGCTATATCATTGGGAGGTACCCATATCTTATTGAGAGATACATGCTAGATTAGGTGACAGGATAGTTCAGGGTGGTTCAATACATCCCAAAGGGTCCTGAGAGGTTTTCTAAACTATAATAAGAGATGGTGGAGTGGGGGACATAGATATCCTCAAGGGTAGTAGCACACTCATGGCACAAACTAGAGGAGGCCATATTAGATAGGTAGGGAGGTTTCGATAACCCTATCGTTACACAACAATACACAGATTGGTGGGGGCATTGGTTGAATCCCATGGTTCCAGTGAGAGGAGTGGCTTCGATTGGGAGGATGGAGGTGATTGTAGGGGATGCCAGGAGAGTTAGGAGGAGGAGGATGATGAACCAGAGTGAACGATAGGAGGTCAACAACATAGTTGTTGAGGAGATAGTGGAGGAGGTGACAAGATTTTACAATGATGGAGGGAGGGAGGGAGGATGAGAGAGAAAATGGATGTGGACAATGTGGAGAGGGGGTCACCCAACATTTTTCCTTTGGAGGAGGTTACATTGCCATGACAGGAGGAGTGAGAGGAGGACCTAGAGGGAATAATTTTTTCCATAGAGAGCAAGGTGTCAAACTTTCAGAGATAGCTACAACAAGCATAGGAGGACTTAGCCATGATGATGACAAAGTGGGATAGCCTCTAGGAGGAGAGGGAAAACTTACAGGCCCAAGTGGATAGCCTATAAGGGGACGTACGAATGATTACCTCAAAGAGGGATAGCCTAGGCCTAGCCCAAGATGCCTAGGATCTAGAGAGGGATAGGCTATAAGGAGACAAGGATTGATACAAGTAGGAGCGAGATGTTGTCAAGGCCCAAGGAGGAGGGGGGGGATAGCAGAGATGAAACAACAACTTGTATGGGAAGGGAGGGAGGCCCAATATTGCAAGTATTTATATATGGTTGCATTCCTAGAGGCAAAGAGGAGGCTAAGCTTCTCGAAGGTGGAGAGCTCAAGGAGGAGTGGATCCTGATCACTATGGTTGGGATCCGGGAGGATCGGGTCGATGAGACCCCCACAAGGAGGTGAATGAGGAGGGCCAATAGCATCAAGAGGAGTTCCACCTTCCCCTACACACCCAGATGCAAGTAGCAACAAGTAGCAGAGGTAGAGATCTGGTGATAATTTTGGTGTGATACGCAAGTGGTAGCAATTTTTTGATGAACCCTATTGTACAGGAAGCTAGATCTATTTGATCAAGGCATGGATCCTAGATGTATATGTATGATGATTCCGAGAAATTTATTATACTATGGATATTCATTTATTTGATAGACATTTATTTATTCATGGATATGGATTCATATGATTTGATATTGATTCATATATGGATATTGATATTTTATGGTTTTAATGATGCACATTGATTCATGTGATTGTACATTGATTTATTTATGGATATGGATATGGATGGATGATGCATGTGTTTTTATGAGTTGATATGTGTGTAGCATTAGATATATGTGATGTATATGATGGTATTACTTGATATTTTACACTGATGAGTGGTGATGTAGGATACAACTATATGTATGTTATGTGGATGTGATGTTTACTAATGTGTGTGATGCAAGGTGGATATGTATATATGATTATGTGAGTCCTAATGATAGCAGGATGATTTATTATACCTATGAATGATATGTGATGCTCATGTATACATTTGATTCATGTATGGATGTATATTGTGAATATGTAGTGCATGTAAATGGATTGATATGTGATGCAACTAAATTTAATAGATGAAATATAATTATATAATGATACTGCATAATGAACTTAAATGATAAAACAATGTAATGCAACCTAAACGATAAAAGGTGTTTTAAAGATATGGACCTAAAGCAACTTCATACAACTAAACTGATAATGAAAATGATAAAATATATGCTTAGAATAACAAATTCTAAACAACTTGATGCAATCTAAATGATAATGAAAATGATAAAATATGTTTAGAATAACAAATTCTAAACAACTTAATGCAATGAATATGATAATTAAAATGACAAAATATTCTTAGAATAACAAATTACAAATAACTTAATGCAATCTAAATGATAATGAAAATGATAAAAAAGATGCTTAGAATAATGTACTCTTAACAACTTAATGCAATGAATATGATAATGAAAATGATAAAGTATGCTTAGAATAACAAACCCTAAACAACTTAATGCAATGAATATGAAAGTGAAAATGATAAAAGATAAGTAGATGATAGGTGGAACCATAGTGTATCAACCAAAATTGAACCAAACATAATAGGAAAAGTGGAAAGTGAATACTTGCACCTTAAAAATCCAACGATTAGGAAAAGGATAATGAGAATGAATAGAAAATATGGGATGACAAAGACAGTAGATGGTAGGATAGAGGAAAAAATGTGAGAAACTTGGTATTATATATATTAGACTACCTTGTAGTGAACACTTAATTTTATTTAGCATGACATACTATGTGCCAAGGTATGAGGAACCAGGGTGACTTCATATCGCATGCATAGGATTGACACAACAAATAAAAGAGGTTGTTCCAACATCCTACAAAGTCTCAGAGGGATTTGGTAGGGCCAATGTTGGAAAACCACAAGCACAAAAGGATGCCCAGCATAACACATGCCCGAGTTAGATCTTGGTGGATACAACATGAGGAAACTCTAAAAACATGATCGTAAAAATAAAAAGCCAAGACATGCCCCTAGTGCTACTATTCAGTGGAAGCAAACCATGATATCAGGGACTATGGTGACCTCAAGTAGATAGAGTAGGAAGCTCAAAAAGAAACAAAAATTCCAAAATAAACAAAAATAATAATAAATCGCAAGTACCTTTTCCATGAAGACAACAAGTGGATTAATGTGATTTGATGTGAGGAATGATATATCCTACGAAGACCAAAGATGGATAGGATGATCCTAAGATTTGTATGACAAGGGATGATCAAGAGATTTGATATTCCTTGGATATAATGGATTTTGTAGAAGTACCAACTTACTAGGGAATCTTGGTGACACATAGACACAAAGATGGAACCTAATGATCAGTATATACAATGATGGACCTAGAGGATGAGACAATATTGACACGATGTACACTATATGCAACTAATGACAACTAGCAAAATCCTAACCAAGAAAAAAACCTTGAATAGAAATTGTGTATCAGGATCCATGAGGTTCACCCCTGAATAAATGAGTGAAGCTCATGAATTGGGATAGTAAATTTGATGTATCATATACTCAACCAACATATACCATGAGATGGATGGGATGTCTTGATAAAGAGAGGTAGTGGATATATAATGCATGTGGTATGAATAGGATGGAGAGGATATGAGTGGTAAGCAAATGTATAAAAGAACATGGCAAAGGGAGACGAAGTAGATAATTATTATCCCCCATACGAATGGCACTTGTTGCTAGGTTTTCACCAAATGTACTTTCCCAAGGTGCCACCAAGGGTGGTTTCCACCATAAAATGATTTATTTTTCTTTAATATTTTCTATATTTTTTTCTTTTGGATGTTTTTTTATTTTTTTGTATTTTTTGAAGGTGGGATAACTTAGCTGACTTAGGAGTAGAACCTCTTAAGGTGGATGATGTTGATGGGTTCATCCAAAGGTTCACCTTTAGGAATAGCCAACTAATATTCCCATGAACCATATTTTTGTTGTGATGACATAGGGACCCAGCCAACTAGCCTCAAATTTTCCCTTCTTTTCTTGATCCTCTTGGTTCTGCTAGTTCTCTTTAAGAACAAGATCACCAAGCTAGAATTGGCAAGGTTTATTTTCTTGTTATAGCTCCTTCTTAATCTATTATGGTAAGCTTGAAGATGGTTATAGGAATTGAGGCATGGTTCATCCAAAAGCTCTAACTAACTAAAATATGCAACCCAATACTCCTCATCATTGATGATGTTCTTCAATGAGATGTGTAGGGATGGGAGTTCAACTTCTATTGGCAAGATAGCTTCATCACCATAGACTAGTGAATAGGGTGTGACGCTAGTAGATGTACAAATGCTAGTGTGGCAAGCCCAAAGGACAAGATTGGGATGAAGATTCCAATCATGACTAGTGTCATTGAAAACATTTTTAAGGATTTTAATTAAGATCGTATTAATTGCCTCAACTTGGTCATTACCTTGAGGGTAATATGGGGTGGACCAATGATGTTGGATGTGGAATTACTCACACAATTGTCTCACATGTTGGTTTTTGAAGGGCTTACCATTATTGATGATGATAGCAGAGGGGATACCATATTGATAGATGATATGATATAGGATAAATTTGGAAATTTGGAGGCCAATGATAAGGGTGATGGGAATGGCTTCCACCCATTTATTGAAATATTTAGTGATAGTGATAATGAAGGTGTGGTCATTCGATGAAGAAGGATGTATCTTTCTGACTAAATTGAGACCCCATTATGAGAAAGGCTAGGTGAGGTAATAGGTTGCAATTCTTGAGATGGTACATGTATTAAATCCATATTTTGTTGATAGGGAACACACTTCTTCACATATTCACATGTATCATGTTCCATTGTAGGCTAATAATATCCCATTCGAAGGAGCTTCTTTGCAAGGACCATGCCACTAGTGTGAGCCCCATAAATACCACCATGTACCTCATTTAATTCCAAATTAACTTTTGTAGTGTCTATATATCACAATAATGAGCCATCATACCCTCTACGATATAAGGTGTATCCAAGGATTGTGTAGCAACATGAGGTTAGGTGGTAAGATGTTATGAAGGAAGGTGTAGATGTCATGATACCAAGGGGATTGGGGACCAATGATCTCACACACCATTTATGTATCTAGAAGATCATATATGCAGGCATCAAAAGTTTCTCAACTAGGAATTCACATTCACATGGCAATCACAAGGCATATCTAACAAGGACCCAGTTATATCCATTGTATCTGCTACTTCATTTTGAAGATGGGGGACTTGTTCAAACTAGATGTAGCTAAAATATTTCTTGAAGTCATCAACCATGTGTTTATAAAGAAGAAAATTATCATCCTTAGTCTAAAATTCATTATTGGCCTATTTAATGATGGGCTGATAATCACCATCAATATGTAACCAACTGATATTCCATTGAACCGCTATCTTCAAACCAATGATGAGAGTCTGATATTCTGCAATGTTATTTGTGCACGGGAAGGCTAATCTAAATTATTAAGGAATAAATTCACCTTGAGGGGTGATGAAAAGGATACCCACACCCGACCCATGTTGACTGAATGAACCCTCAAAGTATAACTTCCATGAAGTTTATTTAGTGAAAGTGAAGATGGACTCATCTGGAAATTCAGTGATCAATGGGTAACAATCCACTAGAGGATCATTTTCTAATTTATCAATGATGACTTGACTTTTGATTGCTTTTCTATTGACATACTCAAAATTGAGCTCACTAAGAAGCATGACTCATTTAGCCACATGTCTTGTCAAAGATGTTTGTGATAATAGATACTTGAGGGGGTCAACTTTAGAAATAAGTTTGATTGAATTACTAAGCATGTAATGCCTGAGTTTTTGAGAAATGAATACCACTGCCAAATATTCTTTTTCCATGGGTGTATAGTTAAGCTCATAGCCAAAAATTATGTGACTTATATAGTAAATTTCTTGATCTTTCCCATTCTCATCATGTTGTGCAAAAAGTGCCCCTAGTGCTACTGAAGTGGCTAAAAATATAACAAAAATGGTTTTCCTAATATAAGAGGCATGAGGATGGGTGGATTAGCCAAATATTCTTTGATTTTGTTGAATCCTTGTTGACATGAATCATCCCATTTGAATGTGGTGTCTTTGTGAATCAAATGATTGAAAGGTTGGCATTTATCAGCAAGTTGAGCAATGAACTGTCAGATGGATTGGAGTTTTCCTTGCAAGATTCTCAACTGCTTAAGTGTTTTTGGAGGAGCATTATCCATAATTTCTTTGAATTTAGTGATATCAACCTCAATGTATCTACTAGACACTATTAAACCCAAGATTTTTCTCGAAGTGACACTAAAGACACACTTCTTTGGATTGAATCATAATTGATATTGCTCCAAGCAAGCGAAGATGTGTTCAAGGATAACTAGGTGTTCTTATCTAGTCCTTGATTTACCCAAAAAATTGTTATCATAGTCCTCCATGATGATGTGGATGAGATCATGAAAGATGATATTCATTGCACATTGAAATGTGGCACTTGCATTCTTCAAACCAAGGGCATGAATTGGTAATAGAAGGTTCCCCATGGAGCTATAAAGGTCATTTTATGTTGGTCTTCAACTACAATGTGGATTTTATTATAGCTTGAAAAACCATCCATTAATGATAACATAGCATGAATCTTCCCTATCAAATCTACAAGGATGTCAATATTAGGAAGGGAGAATTCATCTTTTGGGTAAGATTTGTTAAGATCTCTAAAGTTAGTGCAAATACGAATACCTCTAGTTGGTTTAGTAGCAGGAAAAATGTTGGAGATCTAATTGGAATAATCGATTGGTTGAATAAAATGAACTTCCAATAGCTTAAATTGAGGTATACTTTGACCAATAGTGCAATTTGAGGGTGCATCATATGGATTTTCTATTTAATAGGCTTGGCATCCAAATGAACATCCAAGTGGTGGACCACTAATGCAGGATCAAGTCCCAACATATCAGAATATGACCAGGAAAAGTTGACTAAACCTTTCTAAAGGATGCTAGATAATTTTTTATGCTCCTCTGCTGACAAGGAAGTTGCCACATATGTGAGTTTTGGTACAGTTGTAGTGTCCAATTTGATCTCTTTAGTCTCTTCTACCAAGATAGGAGACCTTTTATGATTTTTGTGGACCAATGAGGGGAAGATGAATGTCCTCATCCTCTAATGCCTCAAGGAGGTTTTCATCAAAGGATGCACACTTTCCTTTTGCTTTTGATTGATCTAAAAGTGCCTCAAGGAGGTTTTCACTAAGATACCTTGAATTATTTTCTTGATTTTACTTTTGAGATTAATGATTTGATCTTCCCCAAAGTAGGAATGTTGATCAAGTGCATAGACAAAGCTCAATATATGATCCTCATGAAGTAGGCCCTCACACAAACTCATGAATTCTATAAATGTATCCATGTTGAAATATGTCAAGGTGTGTGGATCCATGTTGGTCCTAGTTAATGAGTTCGGGGTGAAGGAGTGGGAGCTCAATGACAAAGATGGAAGTGGAAAAGAGGGAGGAGACATCCAAATCATCATAGGAGAGTTTAATATCTTCATTTTTTATATCTTCATTAATAATGGAATCTGAAGTGACATTGTTAAAAGTGCTCAGTGATATTGAAGGTTTCTTTTTCTTAGAGTTTTATCCAACTCCTTGATGTTTGACATTAGTTGGTAGTTCTATAGGTTGGAGTATACCTTGTTCATTTTCCCCCAATCCTTTCCCTTGGTAATTTACCTTTTGACTCATCTGATGGGCGATAGGATTAAGTCTCTTGAAAATATTCCAAGAGTAGTAGAACTCTCAGGTTCCTCATGGTATACCCATTGACTAATATCTTCTTCAATTTGTTCTTATTTCAAAGTACCTAGGGATTGGAAAGTGGTGGACCACAAAATTTTTATTGTTGATTCTTGTGGTTTTTTTAATGAGGATGATCTTCCAAAAGTATGTGGAGAGAGGGGAATGATCCCCACATTAAGAGCAGTGCTCATCTCGTGCCCCACAGCCCTTATCAGTGATCTTGACCATGGAAAAGGTGGATTCGAGGGTAGTGGATGAATCTAACTATTTGAGAAGTGTGTTGGGATTGACATAAGATGAGGATGAAGTTGTGTTGGAAGGTACAACTTCAACCCTAGTAAAATGTTGAGAATGAGGGAAAGTTGCCTCAAGAGCATGACAATACTCAAAAGGGTGAGGATCAGTGTATATAGTGACTTCAATACCATTATGTGGAAACTTAATGCATTGATGATAGGTGGATGTAATTACCTACATGGTGTGCATCCATGGGTGATCAAGGAGGATATTGTAGGGGAGATCAATATCAATGATATGTCATGTGGTATACTACAAAGTTGGACCAATCTAAATGGGGAGGAAAATAGTTCCCATTGAATCTTGTTTTGAATTTTCATATGCTTTGATGGAAATCACTTGATTATCCAAGTCAGCTTGATTATATCCCACTTGTTTTATGGGTAGGTGCACAAAGATTGGGGGCCAAAAAGTGGCCACCCCACTTTTAAACTTCAAAAAAGCCATAATGTGAGTGTGGTATAATGTGCTCGTGTTATGTCTTGGAGTTACTGAGCCTCATGATCCATCACTACAAGTCAATAGCATGAGTGCATTACAACACACTTGCATGTTATTGCCTGAATGATCAATAACGTGAGTCTGTTATAATGCAATCATGTTATTGCTTATTTAAGCAAAAAAAAGTAAAACTTCATTTCATTCATTTTTATCAGTTATTCAAAACCTCCTCCATGGCCTACAAACCCTACATAGCACAATCATGTTCTAGGAAGCTCAAAACCACTCCATTTATTCATTGAATCTTCATCAAAATGTCACCATGAATTTGGGGAGGTTGAAGGAGTAAGTTATTTCTATTTTTTGTATGATTTTGGTATTGAATAGGTAGATTGAATATGTTTTTTGATGTAAACTCATTTAATTTTTAGGAAATGATAATGCACCCCTAAATCATCCTAAAAATATTAATTCACCTAATGTTGAAATCCCTCCTAAAGAACAACCTCAAAAAATACCTCTTGCAATTCCTCATCATGGTCTAAGAACACATTAAAATTTGATGGGGAAAATTGAAAATAACAAAAAATAAATTGAGAAGTTAA
>VDFB02128981.1:0-25057 GCA_007258455.2 Sequoia sempervirens
AAATGGCTCTTCCTCTTTCCTTTGTAAAAATGTAGCCCAAAATGTCTTCATAGGAGAATCAATTGAAACCCTATCATTGGTTGAGTTGCTCCTTTTTGTCATATTCTATTTTGGTCTGGCAACTCCATTGTTGATTCATTCCCCTCAATATCTAAGCTATTTTTGCTATGGACTCTCTCATGGAGGATTGAAATTCTTTAGCCAACTCCTTATTTTCATTAATGATGAATTCCTGAAGATTTGTCTCTACACCTTTGTCACTCATGGTTCCTTCTTTCCTTTTCTCTCTTCATTGATATCTAATTTCCCTGTCACTTCCTTATAGGATTTTTTTTTTGCACCACAATCTGACCTACAAGCTAGCAAGATTTCTTGCTTTGATACCACTAAAATGTCCCAAATGTAGAATTTTATGATTTGCTTGTAAATTTATGATTACTGTTGGGGTATTGTTCCTAGTCCTTACAAGCAGTAGTGAAAAGCTCATAGCATAGTGCAAGAGGGAATTGGCCTTCCATCTTGATATGGACATTAGCCTTATGCACTGTTGGCATTCCAATTCACACCTCTAGAATGCAGATTAGAAACGGGCAGCTATGCACAGATAAACTACTCTTCAAATTAGGGGGGGAAGCTCCCTCTTCGCTGATGATGCTTAAAGAAAGTAAACTAAACTATTGCCAATCTTTTTGTTCTCAGCTAAGAGCACAAGGTTATAAAACTCTTTGCGTCATAGCTGAGTTTTTCTCTTTTAGAACTTCAACTACAACTAGGCCTACTCTAATGACACTTCTAGCAACTCAAGTAAACTCAAAGCTTAAGAGCTAGAAGCAAACAAGGAATGATTTAATAACACAGATGCTTAAATGAACTCACTTCCAACGCACACATGAAGGCTCATTGTACTTTTAGATGCAAGTCGAAATAAAGATTATATAAGCAAAACACATAAAACAAAACCTGGGATAGTAGATTAGAGCAAAGCAGGCATAAGATTTCATTTCTCAAATTTCTAACAACAATTACACTTCTGGGAGAGCAAGTTTGTAGTAATAACAGGCTTACAGTTTAGCGATCAAACTAGAATACACTTGACACAAATTACACGTAAACTGAACAATGATTTGCAGCAAAAGGTAGGCATGCAAACTTGCTCTTACACAAAGTGAACAGACATTGAATAACAAAGTTGCAAGCAAAAGTAGGCTCAGCAATTTGTTATCACAATACTGGTTAAGAAAATAATGGGCAAGGCTTCCCTTATTTATACACAATCAAGGAGTAGGGAACCCTAAAATCTCCTTGCTTTTACCACTAGACTGGCCAACTTGCAAGCTTTATTTTTAAAACTAAAACATGATACCTAACTAACAACCTGCTGAAAGCAAAAAGCAGGGAAAGTTCCAACTATTACAACTTGATTTTTCCTATTTCTCAAAGAATAGATAAGCATGAGACGAGAATAGCAAGAAAACTCAGAAAAGGCATCGAGTTAATTGCTACTTTAATTCTATCTTTGGGAATCTTTGTTGTCCCAAAAAGATGACTCACTCTTTGCCAAAACGCTAATTTGTTCTTGATTTCAATTGGAGAATACTACATGTTTAAAAACTCGAACTTTGACTGCGAACACGCCTATGTTTGGAAAATTTTCGCGCAAACTACTGAAAATAAGTTGCTGATTTTTCTCCAAAATGCAGATTTCCAGTAAAAAGCTAAGGTCTAGGTTTTGTAGAGAATCATGTTCTGAAGAGACCCAGTTTGTCAAATCTTGAAAAAGCTAAGGGTTTCCCGAAAAAGCACGAAAAAAGCAAATTTTTGGAAATATAAAATTTTCGAATCTTCAAGAGGAGTAAAAAGCAAGTGGCCCCAAATCAGTGAAAACTGAAAAAGATGACCACCTGTTTCTAAAATGTGATGCCCTAGAAGAAAGGACCATGAAAAAGTGTGCCTTTGTGCTTACCAAACCCGAATCCATGAAGAAAACTATAAAAGAACTCTATTTGAGCCTCCAAATCTTCATGAGAAGAAAAAGATATCTCTCTTCCTTTGGATGCCAACTTGCAAAATATGAAGAATAAATGCCAAAAGCCTTCTTAAATGGAGTTTGAGACGAAAAAGCGCTTCTCCAAGCTTTAAAACTTTGAAGTCAATTTGGAAACAAAAACGTTGAATGTAGACACTTTTTGAACGACAAATGTTAAAAATTGAAAATTTTCTAAGACATGAAATCTTGGGCGCCTCTGGCTAGCTGGGGCGCCCAAGCATCCCAGACTTAGCCATTTTCTGAAATTTTCAAATTTTGCTTGATAAAATGCATCCCTTTGATCTTCGATTTTGAACGTCTAACGAATCCTATGAACTGACTGACAGACTCATTGCGAAGCTTGATCAAATCTGAGAAGAATGTCTTGGAGGCTGCAAACCCTAAAAACAACTTTTGAGTGCTCAAAATCTTGGGCGCCCTTGGCTAGCTAGGGCGCCCAAGTTTGCCAGAGTTAAACCATTTTTTAGATATTTTCATTGTTTGCTTTCTTTGTTTCCCGTGTAGCTAACTACCCTTGTTTAATCTTGGTTTTTGGGTAGTCGGTGAACAACGGGGTCTAGAAGTCAGTCAATCTAGCAAGCTTGATCATGTTTGAGTTGATTGGTACCATCTGACAACCTTTATCACTGCTTTTGACGAAAGCCGAAACAAGGCTAATGAAGAATTTTTCAACTTTTTCTGAGAAACACTGAAAAAATTCTAAGGCATGGAAAGTTGGGTGCCCCTCTTGGCCAGGGGTGCCTAGATTCTCTAGACTTAGACAAAATTTTGATATTTTCAACTTTTCCAATTTGACCTTTTTGCTTCTCATATCTCCACCTCTGTTCGATCTTGCAATATCTAGCATTTGACAAATCCTCTGAGTTGGCTGAGATATTCATTGGAAAGCCTATAGAATTCTAAAAAAGATGACCATTTTGGCAAACCCTAGAAACTGATGTTGACCTCCCAAAACACTAGGAATCCCTAGCTAGCTAGGGCGCCCAAGAACACCAGACTTAGAATATTTTGGAAGATTTTCATGATTTTCAATTTGCTCCTTTGATGAAACATCTCTGTTCAATCCAAGATTCTGGCCGTTTGACTGATCCAGTGACCTAGCTGATGGATTCATTGCGAAGCCTACAGAAACTTGAGAAGAACCCTCAGAATTGCAAACCCTAAAAATTAGTTTTGAGCCCTTGAAATGTTGGGCGCCCCTGGCTAGCTAGGGCGCCTTTATTCTCCAGAGTAAGTTTTTTTTTTTTGAGTTTTCAACCTTTTACATTCCTCTTCGTCTTCTGCTCCACGCTCGACAACTGTTCGTGCATTGTACGTCGGAAACTAAAAAAGTGGCTAGGACAAGGAATCCCAGGCGCCCTCCTTGAATTAAAGCGCCTGGACTCTCCAGACTTAGCTTTATTTACACAATTTTCAAGATTTTCAAATTCCCCTTTGTTGACCGTTTCTCGAGCATCTTTCGTCATTTCTCATCATCTGTGCAGCATTGAGACCTTGATTCTAACACCTGGCAGTTGACCATCATCCATTGATGACCTTGGAGCTCCTATTTTAGCTTCTAAAAAAGCAAAATAGACCCACCAGAGAAAAATTGATCTTTTGACGATTTTGACTATACCAGCCTGATTAGGAAGTATTTTCAACCAATCAAAATCAGTTTGAGCCCTGGAAACAGAAATTCTATTTTTAGAAAATTTTGCCAATATCTGTTTGAGAAGAAACCCAAGACAACTCGTCAAAAGTCTGTTTTTAGAAACTTTCTAAAAATATTTTTTTTCCTCAAAGTAGGGCCGAAAAAACTGAGATCTAGGTTTTGTAGACAATTTCGTTCTGAAGAGACCCAGGTCATCAGATTTCGAAAAATCTGATTTTTTAACCAACATGCATGACATGCAAATTCTATTTTTTTAATTTTTTCGACAATTTCTACAAGACTTTGACCATTTTTACAAAATACCTTAATGAAGCAAAAATTTTAATTTTGGCTACAACAATGCACTATATTGTGTATCTTGAGGCATGGCAAGGTGTAGGTAAAATCTTGCTTGGTCAAGGAAAGTACCCAATAGAGATTCTAAAGAGATTTTTGATGAAGGATTATAAGTCCATAGCTACTTGAAACTCCAATGGTCCTAAATCTGAATTTGACTATAAATTCAAATATTAAATTTGGTAGTCCTTCAATGTGTTGGCGTAAAAACTAACACCTCTGGAGTGCAGGTTTGTACGGACAGCTATGCACACTGCGTAATGAGTGCTCTTCAAATTAGGAGGGGAAGCTCCCTCGTAGTGTTGGAATGCGTGGAAAAGAAAAGTAATCTAAGTCCTATCTTTTTGTTCTCAGCTGGAAGAGGCACAAGGTTAAGAGAACCAAGAACGTTGCAGCTAAGGATTTTCTGGTTTCGCAGATCATTAACTACAACTAAGCTAACTACTTTAAATCTATCCAATTTCCTCAAAAAAAAAGAGCATGAGGAAATGGAGCAGGGTTTGACTATTAGACGATAAACGTGTATAGATTCTCTACTTGAAGGCAAGGTGGCGCATCTATCAGCTCAATCTAGACAAGTTTATTGGTAACAACATCACACGATAAACTGGATACGGATTCTCTACTTGAAGGCAAGGTGGCACATCTATTATTTCAATCCGAATTAGTTTATTGTCCACGACAACACACGATAACCAAGTGCAGATTCTCTACTTGAAGGCAAGGTAAACGCTATTATCTCAATCTAAACAAAGTTTATTAGGCACAAAACAGATTTATCTAAACTATGGAAAAGAATTTACCACTTGACAATGCGCGCTGAAGCCCTATGTGGCATAACACTTGAAATCAAAATGTAAAGACTCACAATACAAATTTATCATTTAATCGCGCAAACCCTATGTGGCATAACCAGTGATCCTGTAATGAGTAAAGAGATGCACAAAGCAGAAAAGAATTCACCATACAATTTGCATGAAGCCTATGGCATAACAATTAATCCGTAATAATGAGAACACATGAACAAATACCAAAAGAGCAATATTATGAGGGAAGGCTGGTAGCGGCATATGTATTTCTCTCAAGCAAAGTTATTTACAAAATGAGCAAAAGCTCTTATTTACTTGCCACATCAAGGTGTACAGGAACCCTAAAATCACCTTGGAGTCCACTACGATCTAGCAAGTAAATACCGGTTGTTACTAAAACCCTAATGAAATGCTTCTCTGATTATTTGGAAAACTAGGACGGGTGGGACGGATTAGGCGTTTTGGGGCCGGGGTTGTCAGTTCACTACCTTGATTAGCTGAAACCCTAACCCTAACTCCACGTATTTGATAATTCCAGGGCTGAGATAAGCATGTGTTAAAGTCGGCAAGTAAACTCAAGGCTGAAAGTCGAGTTAAGCTGCTCAAAGACATCAACCCTAAAATTTATTGCGGGTTCCAATGGCGGAATCACTCCATATCAGCCTTTCGATTAACACTTGACCAAGAACTCGCCGATCTCTTTGTCATGGCGCGCTTTGATGCTACCCAAAACCTTGATCTGTTTCTTTAGTTCTGCCGCTTTACGTGATAAGTATGCATACCATCTCTACAATATTCGATTAGCCGCTTTCAAAACCAGCTGCAATCGCACAGAGAAATATTCTCATTTAGTAGCCATTGGATACCTTCCAGGCTATCACGAATCAGCTTTTCGAATTCAGCTTGCACTACATTCAATTCAATATACATGCCATCCTCAAGAAGATAATGACACGAGATCTGAACTACAAAACCACTGACAAGTGCAAGAGCTCCGACAACATTATCTTTTAGTGAAAACAACTTGGTAGAAATTAACATATGCATATATTTCCATTTGGAGGTGCTGCTCTCTCCAAGTAAAAACTTTCTCTTGATCCTCAACCATCTCCAAGGCATCGTATGCAACTGACAATTGAGATACCAGAACATGATCCTTTGCCAAACTCTCTGCAACCGCAATCTCAAGCAACTGAATACCCTGACGGAGTTTATGTGCATCACTCCTCAACTGATACATATCTGCAAGAAGACACCGACCAGCAACAACTAAACCATCAATCCAGTTGTCCAAAAGTCTGCCATGACTGACTAACTGATCCAGTTTTTGTTGTTCTGCAGATGTACTCTGAGGAAGAACAGGTGCTCTACTCGGATTTCCATGAACAAGATCAAAAATGTACTGGCGAAGTTGACTATTTTCAGCCTTAGTGGTGCCCATCTTCTCCATCCAGCCATTGTCTACGGCTCTTAAGATTATTATTTTGAAATCTTAAGAAGAGTTACATCTCTGGTAGTCACGCCTGGGTACGCTTAGTGAATGTAAAGTCACTAGCCGACTTCATCTAGCTTTTACCCCTCTGGAGGAGCGGCAACCGATAACAATCTACGGTCTACGGAGTCTTTTCGATTATGTACTGACTTGCTTGATCTTCTTGTTTGACCTTCACGATAAAAGTTTCGCAGTTTCGGATAAAATCAAAGGTTGTGAAGGTTCCGCCTCTCTGTCTCCCCTAAAGACTTTTAGGAGCCAACATGAAGTGAATAATATTTTCAATTGAGGAGACTATCACGATGTATCAGCTTTGTGGTGGATTTGGAGTTGTCTCGATCACGCTTGAATTGGTGTCTCGGCTCCGGAATCTATATCAATAGGTTGTATGTGAAATAGGAGGTGAAGCGTGGTTCGGCTGAATAAGCATCTCTGGAACCTGGGGAACATTCTCTAACCTGTTTTACAGCTTCCTCTTACGGTAGCTCTTTTCCCCGTGTTTCCACTAAGTCTAACCCCTTCAGGAGGTATTATAATAGCTTTGACTTTGGGTCTTGCTCTAGAAGTAGAAGGCAACGAAGAGAAATCCTTTTGCGGCTCTACTACAGGAACTAACTTTCGCTTCCGTTTGCTCTCCAAGAACAACTTGCTAGTCTTGATAACTGATCTGGAAACCTCTTCAATAGAAGTATTCTCCTTAGCATACCAATCAGGTGAGCGAAGTGGCTGCCAAGCAACTTGATCTTTGACATATGAATTGAGAAGAACTTCTCCATCATCATCCGATAGACCATCAACATCTTCTGATAGGTAATCAGAGAGCTGAACGATAGTGAGTCTACAATAGTGACGACGACGAACCTCGAATTCATCATCACAATTAGCCCAGAAATCTTCAAGTGCTGGCTTATGTGCAATCCCTCGCTCTAACCGATCTGCATAATGACCAAGAGGATCATAGGAATGCCTCTCAGTATAAGTCTTGAGTTTGAACCTTTCTATCTCGGTAGACATAAACCTGGCATCTGTTGCGGCATTGCATGTGTAAATTCCCAATGTGAATGGAAAATTAGCCGCAGTCTTATGACGACTACGAAGAAAGAAATGAACATGCTGCATCTGCTTGAGGAACTCCATGAAGATAATCTTGTCTGGAGGGTACCTCGGTAATATCAGGGGCTCTCCAACATATCCATAAACCCGGATGTATGTGAAAGTAGGGAACTGGATAAACCAATCCGCCCAAGTCTCCATTGCTGATTTGGCCTCAGCAGAAATACGAATGTGCATTTCGTTGTCAAGATCTCTCACTGTTCTCATAGAAAAGTGATCATTCACTGCTCGGAAGTCCTGCTCGGATTGAGAAAACTCCAACTGAGGATAATACTCATGAACACGCTAAACACCGAGAGTGCCATTAGTTTTTAGAAGCTTGTAGCTACCTTGAAACGCAACCAAGTAAACCAAGTAGGATATCATATGAAACTCATGATACTTGAGAAAGTTAGTAATTTGCTGATGTAAGCAATCACTAATCAACATAGCCCAGTCAAAATGCTCTGTACCATCAAGAATTCTGGTAATCAGGTAAAACATCCATGAACGGAAAGTGCTAGCATCTGGTTGACCGGTAACTCGGTTGAGTAAAGTTATCAAAACAGCAACTTCCTCCTTGAATTCGCCACAACCAACCTTCTTAGGCATATTCTTACGAACTTTCCAGCCCATACGAGCCACCTTTCTCTGTGACACGTTGACCCGATCCAGCATCCATATCTTTCTCGGCTTCAAAGAGCCACTGATAGAAGATTATATGTCTGAACGAGGAGGAATAGCAAAACATTTCTCTATGTCCTTCGGTTTGAGACTGCAAACAACCCTCCCGTCTACTGATCTGATTTGTCGTGAAGACGAGTCATAATGCTTAATGCAAGCAAGAACGAACTCAAGATTGAAGATAGTAACAGGAATGGATGCCTGCCAGCAACCCGGAATGCTCAAGATTCCTCAACGAATTGATGTTAACACCTTCCAGACTGCTCAGATTAACCACTGGATAAACATGATTCAGGTCTGTATCTGAAGTCTTGATGAAGTTATGTGCAAGAGCCGATTTGGCCTTGTAATCAATGAGATTGAACTGCATTTTGAAAATGGCAACTTTTGACTGTAAAGTCGAATATACTTGAAGAACTTTCTGAAAACCTCTGGACAAAGCTAAAAATAGCCTCTGACGAAAGGAATTTTCGAAGTTTTTCTGGAACATGGGTTTTGTACACAACGGAATTCTGAACAAACCCAGATAGCTGAATTCTCGAAAAAATGTGTTTCAAGCCCACATGCAAAGAGATTCTCGGAAAAAAGCACAGAGCTTCATAATGAAGGCTACGGGGCAATTTTCTCGAAAAAATCTAAGAAGTGGGTTTTGTTGTATATGTTGAAATATGCGAACTCAGATGATCAGATTCAGAATATGTGTTGAATTTCTTTGACATGCAAAGAAAGTACCTAAGGTGAGAAATAGAAGATAGAAAGTTTTGCTTGTCTGCTTTTGAAAAATCCGCCAACTTCTTCTTTGGAACTTGACAAACCCTGCATGCAAAGTGAAAATAAAGTCTAGAATCGCCTTCCTCTGAACAATCTGAATTCGTTGCTATAAAGAACGCTGAATTCGGACACCTGTAGCACCTTTAGCTTGCTGGTCGCTCAAGAAGAATAAGAACTTTGAAGCTAAAGATGATGAAATAATGGACGCCATTGCTGAAATATATAGATTTTCACCTTTGAAATTCGCATAAGGCATGGAATCCATGAAAAGTGCGCTTGGCTTGTGATTGGACCTCATTCCAGTTAACTGAAACTCAAATATGCTAAATAAATCGCCATGCATTAGGGTTTCCCTTTTCAATCTTCAGTTAACAACTTCATGCGACTTTGACTTCAGTTTAGCAATCCACATTAAGTTCGCCATCTTCACACTTGCTTTAGATTCACAAATTTGAGCTAAGGCGTCCCTTTTGATAACTAAAGTTAGCAATAAGAAATGAGATGAGTTCGCCATTTCATGCAATTCATATTCCAAAAATAGCGACCCTTTCAAGACTTCAGTTGGCCTTCAAGAAGTGAATGTGCCAACTTCACATGCTAAAAATAACAACCCTTTTGGAACTTAAGTTCTCACTCTTTGTAAAATGCGTAGCTTCACAAAATTATGCTTCATCAATAAAACTCTAAATATGGCGACCCTTTGATAACTAAAGTTAACATTCAAATGCGCCATACTTCACTAATTTATGCTTCATCATTTATGCCGTCCTGTTGACGTGGTTTTTGAGACCGCACCAACACAGAATAAAGTCTCCCAACGGATGCTCTATTCTCTCTTGATCAAAGTATTCCGCACGCTAAGATTGCCAGAAAGTTCGTGCGTTCAACTCCAAGGTTCTTTCAGTGCGAATAGGCTCAGTTTGGCTCGATGTGATTTTGCTGGTATGTCAAGGGGACTTACACAATTGTTCGACAGTCAACAGCAGACAGCAGACTAAGGGTTTTCACGTAATTCAAAGGATTTGGCAAATGAGCACAAGTTTCCTAAAGCTAACCGGAAATGAACTGAATTTAAAAGGGTGTAGGGCCTAAGAAGTTTATATTCTATCTAAGGACGGGACGTGGGATCAATCTTGACAGACTTCGACCAGACTCTGCTCCGCCTCACGTCGGACAACTTACACAAAGTCGGTGCAATCTTCAAGGGAGTGACAAAAGGTTTTCAAATTATAACTCAACATGTAAGCACCATCAGAACGACGCATACAAACACATGAATCACAATCAAAGTTAAGTTTGTAAAGTTTTCCAGTTGACCACACAAGGCATACCTACCGTCAGCAAGCCGCTAGTGGTATGGATAAAAATGAAGTTGCCTCAATTAACACCACAAGTCCACAACTAACATCTACTTGCATGATAATGAAAACTACTTTACTTTAAGCTATTTCAAGATGCTACGTGAATTGGAAGGACGAAGAAGCCTCAACAACTACTCACAACAAAGAAGAATTCACCATCAATGAAAATTCTTTTATTATGAAAGCATACATGACAACTTCTTACAAAGTATCCAAAGGGGAAGACTTTCCTTCCTTTTCAATCTAAACTACTATGCTAAGATATTACAACTAAAGTACCTCCGCTCTACTCTCTAGTCTGACGTCTAAATTCTACTACTAATGAATTACAAATGAGGGGGACTCCCCCCTTTATATAGCTAGCCAAGTCCCAAAAGACGGCTAGGGTTACAATCGGCTGGATGGCCCAGATCGTGCCACCTCAGCCCTAAACAAGATTTGCCCTAAAAACCACCACAAAGGAGAGTGGGGTAATAAATGCGCCATAATGTCCATTATTCCTTCTAGAAGATTCCGTTTGTAGATGCGTTCACACTATTCTTGATCTTCTCTCTTGGCGTTATTCTTTGACTTCTTCCACTTGAGGGTCATTCGAGCTAACACTTAGCCAATTTCTTGCAACTTTCTCCCTTCGAGATTGAAACTCGTAACTTTATCTTCCTTTGAAGGTTGTGATATCATCGTGCTTCACCAATTCCAGACATCGTGCTCTAGCCTCGACATTCCTCCTGCAAAACAAGCGAGGAGAAGAGTATTAGAGCACTTTATAATATAAAATCACTTTACTTACCTGATTTTCACGCTCTGACCTCCAAGAATTCACTTCTTCGCGTTCAAATTCCTCATGCCTTAGCCAATTTTTTTTTTAAACCCATCTTCCTCAAGGGCGTATCATCTTTGAGAAATTCACTTCACTAACTGGAGCTCTGATACTCAATTTTGTTCATTTCTGGCTCAAGAAAACTATCCTCACGAAGAGCTTGGGCAAATTCACCTAGGTAGTTCCTTTCAAATTCATTGTCTGGAGAATTTCACCTTGGAAACACATTTTCTTCATTTTGCCTTAGAAAATTTTCAAGTTTCCCTTAGGAAAACTCATCAACCTAGCGCCCACCTGAATATGTTTACCTCAGAATCCTCGGCAAGCTGTGGAAGACCTTAAAATCAACTCCTCATCGATAATCTTCAATACCCAGAAGAAAATTTTCTCCAGAACGCATCGAACTCATGGGTACCCAACGAACAGGTTCATTTGATTTTCTTGAATTTTGAACCTTAGAAAATTATTTCCCTATGAAATTTAAATCCGTTCTTCGCATCTGTGAAGATTTCTTGTTGTTCTGACTTGAAAAAAAAATTTAAATCCATCCTGTGCAGCTGGCATTCACCGACTTCATCTCCGACAATTCATCTGTGCTTTAAGAAAAAATTCCACCACCTCTCCAGACTTAAGCATTTTTCTAAGAAAGAACATTTGTGCCTTAGAAAATTTTAAATCACTTTGAAAATTTCCCCTTAGAAAATTTTATTCACTCCTAAATCACTCTGCCTGTGGTGGAGAAAATTTTCTTTTGCTTCACTTGGAAAATTTTCCTCGCAAGCACAACATATTTTATTTTTTCACCTGGCAACTCCCAACGCCCTAGTAATCATCTTCAACACCTTAGGCGCATTTAACAATTGAAGGAGGAGTTTAAAATCACGTCTTAGAAAAAATTCCTTAATACCACTTACCCCCTTAGGCGCATTTTGCATGTGATGAGGGACAACACCTAGCCACATTTCACCTCATTTACCAGCTTGCACTCACCTTTTACACCCTCATCTTGGCGCATTTTGACATGCAAGGAGGATGACTCTTCACATTCCATTGTTTTGTCTTCACTTGACTCATTTGGGCGCATTTCCACCTAGGTGAGGGATAAGAATCTTTGACTAGTTGACCCACTTCCAACTTGAGCGCATTTTTATGTAGGAGAAGGATAAAACATGTTACCAAATCCCTTGTGACTTTTCATCTTCTCCGTTTTTGTCTCTACATGCCTTGTTTTGGGCGCATTTTAGCTCTTGAGGAGGATAAGTTTCTTGCCTTAGAATTTTTTTATGTTTCTTGCTAGCATGTGGGCGCATTTTGAAGGGGGTGGAGGATAAACCTTGACACTTAGAAATTTTCCATGCTATCAACCTCCCTTGGGCGCATTTTGGCCCAACTACAGGATGAAAAGCATTGACCTGTTTGACTTTCTCAAGCTGGGCGCATTTTACCCCCTGAGCAGGATGAAACTTAGAAATTTTTTAGCAACTTGCCTTCAAGGTGGGCGCATTTAGCTTAGGCAGGTGGATGGAGTTTTTTTTTTTTTAACTTAGAAATTTTCTCAGCCATTTGTGCTTGAGGGCGCATTTTGCTATGCCTACAGGATAAACGTGTTGACTTTCCTTTGACTTTTTCCTCCTTGGGCGCATTTTGGTCTGTGTGAAGGACGAGCCCAACACTTAGAGAAATTTCATGACCTCCAGCTGAGATGGGCGCATTTTCAAGGAAGTGAAGGATGAAGTTCCAGACTTAGCTATTTTTCTCGTCTTCGCAAGCCTCTCATGCCCTGCTATTTATAGTAAGTCCTCTGAATTTGCGTCTCTGAAGCTCGGAACGGCTTGAAATTTTGCGCACTGCATCCTCATAACCTTGTTGCCCTGTCGACACTGCCATTTTTAATCACCCTGCTATTCTTAGCACGTTTCTGAAGGTGGTTTACTATAAATAGTAACCTCATGTTTCTAATAGTTCCTTTGCTCCGTCCCGAGGTTGAAATTTGAATGAAGGCTCCTCACCCGTGACCTTACTTTGCCCGACCAGCGGCCGCGTACAAAGCGATTTACTGGTTTTTGGCGGTTTCAAATTGACACTATAAATAGTAAGTTAACAAAGTTTGATGAAATTTCACCCGGCGGATAGCACGAAGGGCCGGTCAGCGATGGTTTACGCGTTTCCGAAAGAATTTTGACTTTTTCACGCTATTTTTGGGCTGAAACCCTAATTTGCTCATGCGTGTAGATGATCTACCGTTTTTACGTGGCAGCTAGCGATCATTTCGTGATTTTTGAACCTCGCGGGAAGCGGTACGCGGGGACCCACGCTAAAAATAGCAAGTTCGCCTAGCGATGAATATCTTGGTTGCATATCCGCACCATCGTGAAGCTCTCGAAAAACCATCGGGGAATCACGGAGCATGCAAAAGAAACCTTGACATACAAACCACAAGCCGCCTCAGGAATGCGATGCAAGAAATTAGTGGAGTCGTTTTGCATATTCTCGTTCTGAAAGGTCGAAAAACCGAGAAGAAAAATGCCAACTTATGCAAAGAAAAACTCATCGAGACCACGAAATTTGTCAGTATTTGCTAAAATAGAAAGTTACTGT
The DNA here is from genome assembly GCA_007258455.2 of Sequoia sempervirens. Taxonomy (NCBI): domain Eukaryota; kingdom Viridiplantae; phylum Streptophyta; class Pinopsida; order Cupressales; family Cupressaceae; genus Sequoia; species Sequoia sempervirens. The sequence goes on from VDFB02128981.1 coordinate 13,665, forward strand.
TTAATCAAATTTTGCTACAGCGACTTGATGTGCTCAGATGTATGTCCAGTTCTCAAAAATCTTGAAGGATTATGTAGTACACACTTACTAAAAAATGAAATTACCTGAATCGAATGAAATGCTGAAAGCCTGCTGGAAGCACACTGACAACAATGTTAAGCTCAATTTTCAATATATTCACCCTACTCGACCTCAGACTGACTAGGAGAGATTCAAACCCTAATTTTCAGACTTAGCCAAATTTTTGCATTTTAAGCTCAAAGGCGGAGAAATCCCGGAAAGCAGACCATAGAAAAGAGACAGACGGAGAGAGAGAGACCAAGAACCAAAGCCAAAAGACCAGAATGGAGCAAAAATTAGGGGTCCCCATCTTGAATGGGGCGATGTGTGAAAAGGTCACAACAAGTAGGTAATTTCAAAGCTTTCCTCGATGACTGGTCAATTTATAGTGATAAGGAAAAACATTTGAAAGCCTTAGGTGAGTGCATGGAACGGTGTAGAGCAGCCCGCCTTGCCTTGAATCCGAAAAAATGTAGATTTATGGTGCCACAAGGGAAGCTGCTCGGACACATTGTGTGCAAAGCTAGGTTGAAAACTGATCCCGACAAGGTGCGAGTCATCGTACAGATGGAGGCTCCGGAGAACGTTACGGGTGTAAAGTCCTTCCTCGGGCATGTGGGATACTATCGGCGATTTATTAAAAAAATTGCCCAAGTGTCGTACCCTCTCGACCTACTGACGAGGAAAGGCCAACCATTTATATGGGCCGAAGAACAAGAGAAGGCATTCCAGGAACTGAAGGATCGATTGATCAGCTCACCCATATTGATGTATCCGGACTAGGATAGGGAGTTCCACGTACATGTAGATGCCTCTAATTTTGCCATCGGAGCAACCCTAGCACAAGTGGGAGCACACGGGTTGGACCACCCGGTATTCTTTGCCAGTCGCTTACTTTCAAAAGCAGAAAGGAATTACAGTACGACCGAGCGTGAGGCGCTAGGAATGGTTTACTCCATACAGAAGTTCCGGCATTACCTCCTAGCCACGCCGTTCACTTTCTATGTGGACCACCAAGCCTTGATGTACCTGGTAAACAAGTCAATTATCCAAGGACGGGTGAGTAGATGGTTACTTTTGTTGCAAGAATTTACGTTCACCATCATCATACGACCGAGAAAGCGCCATGTTATTGCCGATCAATTATCTAGAATCCGGTCAGGCGAACCTGCTGAGGGAGGGGTGAATGAAGACTTTCCGGATGCACACTTATTCCAGATTGCAATATTGCCCTCATGGTACGAGAAGATTGGAGAATATTTGTCCACATCCACGTTCCCAAAAGAAATGCCACCAGCCGAAAGAAGGAAGCTCGTACTGAAAAGTAAGACATTCCAGTTGATCAATGGTTTACTCTACAAGCTAGGACCCGACCAGATCCTCCGGAGATGTGTCGTCGAAGAAGAGATACCTGGCGTACTAAAAGAGTCACATGAAGGACTGGCTGGAGGCCATATGGGACCAGATGCTACAGCAAGGAAAATTCTCTTGGCAGGCCTATGGTGGCCGACGATGCACACTGATGCCAAGGAGTGGGTGTTAGGCTGCGACACTTGCCAGAGGGTCGGGAAACCATTAAAATGGGACTTCATGCCACTGCATCCCTCACAGCCACAGGAATTGTTCGAACGATGGGGGTTGGATTTCATTGGACCATTAAAGGTGAGTCACCTGCATCGATGCCGATATATTGTGGTTGCTACTGAATATCTGACGAAGTGGGCTGAAGCTCGAGCGTTGCCAGACAATACAGCACAAAGTACGGCAAGATTCATCTACGAGCAAATAGTGACACGGTACGGCATCCCCATTCGGATCACGAGTGATCATGGAGGGCATTTCATTAATCATGTTATCAGGTTGATGACGACGGAGTTCCGAACTTTTCACAACCTGTCGAGTCCGTACTACCCGCGAGCTAATGGCCAAGCAGAGTCTACAAATAAGGTTGTCGTATCAGTGATTCACAAATCATGTGGCGTGGAAGAAGCTGACTGGGAAGAAAGGTTACCAGCCGTCCTATGGGCATATCGTACAACGTACAAGGTAACAACGGGCCACACGCCTTTCCAATTAATGTACAGTCAGGAGGCGGTGATGCTGATGGAGTATATGGTACCAAGCCTAAGGATAGCTGTGGAGAATCGGTTGGGCGATACTGAAAGTTTAAAGGAAAGACTGTACCAACTAAATAAGCTAGACGAGCGAAGGGTGATGGCACAATGGGCGACGGAGAACATGCAACGGCGAAGGAAATATTGGCACGACAAGCATCTCCGACGAATGAATTTCCGGCCGGGACAGTTAGTTATGAAATATAACGGCCGTAACGAGATCAAGCCGGGGAAGTTTAAAGTTCGTTGGTTAGGACCGTTCTGAGTACGGGAAGTATGTGATAATGGTTCTATAAAGTTAGAAAATCTAGATGGGTCACTGATATCGGAGACAATCAACGGATCAAAGCTAAAGCCATATCAGGAGAGAAAGGAGAAGAATACTATCGCCATCAATATGTTGGGCTATGCCACAAAGGAAGATTGGCCTGTGCAAAGTGAAGGCCCGAAAGAACAAGACTGGGGACTAGGAGGTTCCGGATATGTAGCAGATAATGACTGGGCAGAATCAGGCCGAGATCGAATAATTGAAGAAAGGTTGGCAGAGAAGCGAGTGAAAGGAATTGCAGTACCACGGATACACAAGCACCTAACCAATGTAGTGTTCGGAACCCCTGCCCTATGGCGTAGAATGGGGGGACACTGGCACTATGTGGCCCCTTATGAAGGAGTGAAACGAGGATATGCAGCCAAGGAATTGGACACGGAAGCCCAGGCGGAAAAAGAGAAACAAGAAGGCCATGAACAAAACAAGCACCAAAAGGATGACAAGGAGGTGGACTGGGACGATGAACAATGGGAGGCTTACTTCGAGAAAAAGGCCCCTTGCTTAAAGACAGTGTTGAGGACGGAAGATACATTTGTGTCAACGGTGGACAGGTATATAGAAGACCTTCTGAAACAAATGCGTCGAGAAAGAAGAAAAATACCAAGGGTTAGGAAGATCGCAACTCAAGATGGACTCTGGAAAATCATTCCTAACCTAGCGGGACCACCAACAGTACAAGGCGACAATGTTACGTGGTATCAACAGTACAGCGGAAGGTACATAGATGGAAGTTTTCGAGGTATTGGTCCTGCCCCTTTACTTGATAAATGGTTTGATATAGAGTATATAGGAACGTGCTGTGAGGAAGAATGTTATAAAAGGCCACCACACACATGTAAATGGTACTACACCTCGGAATTAAAAGTTCGGGAACACAGCGAAGCTAGAGGGATGAAAAGAAAAGAGAGAAGGGAGGAGAGAGAAAATGAGTAGAAGTTGAAAAAAATAAAAATAGAAAGAAAAAAAGCTATGAGACATCAGAAAATAAAGGAAAATAAAAGAGTAAATAAGGAAGAACAAGGCGAATGGGGAAAAAAGAAAAAAGAAGAAAAAAATAAAAGAAATGTGAAGGAAGTCAGAAAAGAAAGTAAAAGAAAGGAGAAAAAATTAAATAAAAAATTAAACAACTTGGACACCAAGAAAAGAAGTATTAAATGGCGAAAAATTAAAATACAAGTCATGAGAAGAAGTGGGCGCCTAAGGGAGAAAGTGCTCAAATTAAATAAAGTGAAGCGAATTAAAATAAAAATCTTGGCTATTAAACAAATCGTACGGCCAAGGGAGAAATTTGCTGAGGGAAATAAATGGCGAAAAACCAAAGTAGGGAACATTAAAATAAAAAGTTGCCAAAACTCGACCAAGGAGAAAGTCGTACGGCCATTTAAGGACAAGCTATCTTGGATAGTACGAAATTGTAAAAGGAAGAAAGGCATACGGTCAAGCACATGAAAGGAAATTGTACGGCACTCTTATCAGAGAGGAGAAAACAAAAATCCGTACGAGTTTGTCAGGTCAAGCACAGAAAAAGAAATCGTACGGCACCCTCATCAGTTTCTAAGTCTTGAGGTCGTACGGCCTTCAAAGGATCTCCAAATCGTACGGCTGTCACAAGTCTTCACAACGTACGGCGTTTCCATTCTCTGCACAGTGTACGGCATCATCATATCAGGCGATTTCGGCGAAGTACCTCAAGCCGTACGGAATTCACAAAAGCCCAGGGTCGTACGGAATTCACATGAGTTTCAAATCGTACGGCATTCACAGGATTTTCAAATCGTACGACATTCACATGATTTTCAAATTGTACGGCATTCACAGGATTTTCGAATTGTACGGCATTCACAGGATTTTCAAGTCGTATGGCCTCAGAGTTGCAGAGTCGTACGGCCTTGCCAAACCGTACGGCCTTGGTAGATCATTCACATCATATGGACTTGCTAAGATTTTCAAGTCGTACGGCCTCAAGTTGCAATCAGTTGCCGGATTTCACTGATAATCATACAGCCAGTACAGAATCTCCAAGGCATACGGCTTACACAGGCTCTTCAGGGCGTACGGCCTTTTCAGAATTTCTCCGAAGTTTGGCATATTCAGATTTATGAGGTACGATAGTTATTGAATTTCAGCAATTTCGGCAGTTTTGGTAGTTCGGAGTTTATAAATCGGGTGCAGAATAAAATGCTGATAACAAAATGGACAAGAGGTAAGAAAGGTTATGCGGCCACGGGCGAAAGGTAGCCTGGAAAAAGAAAAGATGGACCGATAGCAGGAGAGCGATGGCGGTAGGAGAATCGGCGGCAGCGAGTGCAAGCGATGGTGGCGAAGCCTCAGAGACCACTCGGTACCTTTCTTCAATTCTCGGGAGTTTGAGCCTTGGCTGAAGGCGATGGTGGCCAACTATTGCAGGGATACGCACAAATCAACAATTGATTACAGAGGTTGCTCAGTCACCATTTCATTTTGGCCACAAGACTTCGAGCGAGTGTTTGGCGTTCCAGCTGCCGAAATAAGGGTTAACAAACCTAAGAAGATGACACAGGAGCACAAGGAATTGTCGGTCAAACAGGTGTGTCGAAGTGATTTGACACCGGAGGAACAGAATACCATATGGAGTGTTGGAAATAGAGGTCTCTGAAAACACTACCTGGCAACAGCGGAATGGAAGTGCTTGTTGGACCTAATGAAATGCCGACTCACAGGTGCCAGTCGAGCGTCGGATATTGCTATCTGGATGGTGGACTACATGGTCGGACTCCGCGTCGGCCAAGTATATAACTGGGTGAGGCTACTTGCAGAGAGGATGAGATTTCTTATCACAGAGGCATAAGGCTTTCTACATGACCCAACATGCTATAGCCCTCTTTCTCGATGCCGTTCACACATAGGTGCCAGAAGGCAATTGGGGTCGATTGCAGCCACTTACTCACCTGGATCATGGGTTGCCGAGAGTATTTTACTGGTCTGAACTAGAAGCAAAGCAAGCTGGCGAGGGCACGGCTTCAGGAAAGAAGAGAAAACGGAAGGAGGCATCGGTGGAAGAGGAAACATCAGCGGAGGAGGCCTCTGAGCAGAGTGATGCATCGGACAGGGATGAGCCCATTGATTTATCTTCCTCGCCCTCGGAGTCTAGTCCACCGGCCGATGAGGTGTCCGTCGCCATCGGGAGTCACGAAGCAGGAGAGATCGACATACCATTGTTGCAGCCGGCAGGGTTTACTCTTCCCGCACCGCCAGCTAGGAAGAACACACACTCAGTGACATTCACTCTTCCTGTTTCGCCAGTTGGAGTCGAGCAAATGTTGAGGGTAGCTGCTTCACTACTGAGTCTCGCGGGGTAGGCACCACTTGCCTACGACATCACGAGCGACCCAGCTATCGGCAAAGTTCGCGCCTCGGTAGAATATTGCGGCGTTTCCCTTACACCACCATGAACACCACCGCGAGGATGTCGGGGAGTGGCAACTCCCGATGCCAGAACTGAGGCAGTAGCGACGCAGGGAGACTACCTAGCCCAAGGGCTTGCGGGGTAGCCCAGTTGATAGGCTGGTTGGGATCGGTAGGCCTCACCTTGGAAGTGGCCGAGCGGCGGAAGCAGCGGGCTTGAGAGTCGCCAGACCGGGGGTGAGAAGGACCCGATCGTTCCCGCACTCGGCAAAGTGACGGACTTGGCGGATGCGCACACGAGCTAGAAGCGAGAAAAGAGGCACGGGGACAACCATACATGAGCCTCAGCAGATAGTCTGGGAACCGCCCCCAGGAGGAGACAGAACCTTTTACACCTCCTGACGATGAGGAGAACGAGGAGGGTGACTCCACAGAGGGATTCGTCGTGGAGATGTCACAACCAGACCCATCAGACCCACTAGGCACGGTGCAACAATATGTACAAGAGCTAGAGCATATGGGCAGGTTGATGATCTGAGTGGGACAGGTTTCCAGGGACCTCAGGATTGGCCGATCTCTAGTGGGCCAGGAAGTTCAGCGCATCCGCGGATTCGTCCAGATGGGGTGTGAGGCTGAGTTCACACGGATATTCGGCGAGGGGTGGCCAGCAGGAGAGACTCCTGCAATGATGAGAGCCTGTCGGGGTCGACCACCGAGACTAGTAGGGAAAGACGCAGGGGTTCTGGAAAGCTTATATCATATAGAGCTTGCCTTTCGGGATGTCTTTATTCTCATGAAACGCCAAGTATTTTCTACTGAGGTAGCGGTATCACGAAGAGTGGACGCCTATAGACTCCTGCAGAGGGTTAAGGACGAGTCCACTGCTACCATAAGGAGCATCTAGAATGACTTGGCCGAACAAACTCGACTTGCCAGTGAGAAGGGAGCTCGATTGGAAGTCTTGGAGCCTCGGGTGGCCATCTTAGAGGAGGAAGCAAAGCAGAAAGAGGAAGCATGGAAGCAACGAGTGAAAGCATTGGAAGATTAGTTGGCTGCAAAAGATGTTGATTTGGCAGCCAAGAGTGCAGAGGCAGAGAAGGCAAAAAGCCAACTGATGGAGGCAGCCCGTATGGTAAAGGCGGCGAGGGAGAGGGAGATACTGGCAGATAGGCAGCTTCGCGCACGTACCGAGGAGGTGATGCGACTGCGAGCAGAGCATTCTTCTACTACTCCGACGTCATTTGTGCATCCAGGGACGCACTCCCTTCCCCCTACTTCTCATTGAACTTGTCTTGCTATATGTATGTCGTCTGGAAGACGACTTCTTTTGTGGGGGGGATGATGTTAGCAGTATCTTTTACTTTGTTGTCGGCCGTAGTCGGCCTTGGTCGTAGTCGGCCAATTGCTAATAAAACTATAGATTAGTAAAGAATAATAATGTCATGTACTTTCGGGAAATCATATCCGGATTAATGTTAATGTTAATGTTGTTATGAAACGTCATGTCGGTTGGTTATCTAACCACCGCCGAACGTTATTTGTAGCCTGTTGGGATAGTCGGGAGGGAGTTATGAGTTGTGCCGTTGGTTATATTGTTAAGCACTGCTGATGCTCTTTGATTGTACATGATATTTCTGATAATGAATAAAGTTTCTGGTGTTCAAACATGATATCTTTCTGGTTACTATTTTATTCTATGTTTTGCACATGACTAGTTTGCCAGTAGTACGTAAGATTTGAATTACATTCCATAGGCAAACACCTCCATTCCTATCTTCTTTGTTTCCAATCATACTAAAATCATCACCTAAGATCTAGGGTACCTTAGGAAGATTATAACTTAGGCAATCCCACAAATTAGTTCTATCTCTATAATCAATAGGGCATACAACAACCAAAATCCACAACACACAAGGCCTACTTGAAGAAAGTGAAATTGAAGAAGCTCACCTTCTCTTATCATGATTTGTGGAAAAGCTAGAGGAATTTCTCCAAATGAATTTCAAAGCACAATTGAGTCTTAACTTCTTGTAGCACTCAACAACCCAAACTATGTCTAGAGCTATGCATCATCCTAACCAATACTCTCTAGGTAGAAGTTTCAAAGTCTTTTGAACATGATTACCACTTTAGAATCCCTTCATCATTCAGCTCTATGGTACCTCAATCCTTTTGTTTTGAGCATTCTCCATTAGAGTCCAAATTTGATGATCTATCAAATGAAGCTAATCCTAACTGTCTAGTTCTACAAATCTACAATGTATTTTTGGCCTTTATTTGCAATAGACAATAGATTCTTCTTCCAATTATGACTAACCTTGGCTGCTATCTAGCCTCAGCCCAATAATGGAACATAGGCCATTTTCTTCAAAGAAATGACAAATTCAAAATGAATGGTTCGTTGTTGATGATTACCTTTTGGGCCATGAGTACTCCAAGCACCTTTATGTCATATTGATTCATTCCCACCAAATGAAAGGTTGATGGCCAAATTGTAGGTTTTCCAAACCTCCAAGCTTCCTTCAAAAGCGTGTTCACACCTAATCCACCATTTACAATGGTAATGGTGAATGTACTTCTAATATTTCCATGTGTACAAACGCTAACTGTTGAGTTAGGCTCATTATGAATAGTGTGGGATTAACCACTTGAAACCCTAACAGAGGAGGCTCCACAATTGGTTCCTATTGTTTTATATGTTTTCTCTCACCAAACATTGCATCATTTGACACAAGTTGTGTGTGTGTGTGTGTGTGTGTATTCCATGTCACAATTAGAAATTTGAACATTTGTAGTTATGGCTTCCTTTAGTTTTGGAATGCTATGCAATAAATCTACTATTATGGTTTGCAACACCTGCCTTGCAATAGCCTTGTCCAAACTGATTTTACTCGTAGTTGTTGTCTTCACATGGAATCGCAACCTTTCTTCCGACATTTGCTTCCCAACCTCCACTCTTGCTTAGGACAACCTTTGCTTCTCTATTGGTGGGTCTAGGTAGTATGCATCTCTTATTTGATATCTTGTTATTACCATTACTTTTTCCTCATCAGCAACATCAATCATATTGACATTGGCTTGCTTAGGATAGTTACCATCTCCCCGATCATCAAGACCACACCACTGGCAAAAAATTCCAAGAGTGACTTAAATGGTGGAGCAATCTCTTGCAAAATGGACCAACGTGGACCTCATATCATAATGTGTAAACTTTTTCGCAATATTATCTCTTGAATTCTGCCCTTCTGCCCTCTTATGGATATACAAACTCAATAAAGATTTTTTGTCTTCTTATCATCGCTTTTGACTTACAATGTGATTATCTTTCTTTCATTAATCTGCTTCTCAATTAAGTACATTGATGTAGGCCCTCTTAAACAACATGCCCTCAAAAATACTTAGTTTCATGAAAACGGATATGTGCTTGCTGTGGTGGTGACTACATATAATCTAATCTGCATTTAAAAGCAATCACAAGCTAGTGCACATGAATTTTAACACATATTTTAAACATATAAATGCCATATATTTTAAGCTGTTCAAGAGAAATAAATCATGGGGAACAAAATGATTGTCATATGAGAAGCTAAAATGAAATAACCCATCAATTAAAATTCAAATACCTGGGTACCTCCATAGGTAATTGTGTGGCCACAACGAGGGGCAGGCGCTTGTCCAGGAAGCTTCAATTGGGTCCATGCTGGAGACTCATTTTCTACCTTTCATAATACATGCAGTAAGATTACTCTGATATCAAGCCAATATTAACAAAAGAACAACTCACTTGTTCAAGCTCTTACTATGAAGAAAACAAAATTATTTTTTATATAAAAATTATGTCTGAAATTATTTTATATTATCTAAGACCGTGTTTCCACAAAAAGTTCAGCCAAAAAAATCCAGACAAAAATATTTACTGACCAGATATATCAAGACTTGAGGGCCATATTTACTCAATATCATTGATTGGAATGTAGCCTCTCATATTAAGTTTAAGTGTAGGTTAAATGTTGCTTGTAAACAGTTCGACCAATGGTTGTCTTAATTTACAAGCATTGGTCCTTCAAATAGCATTTTTGCTGTCACTCTAAGGTTGCTAATTTAATGATAGGACCTCTCTGTACTAATTGCATTGTATTGAACACCGTTCTGAAACAAAGCATCAATTTTCATATGCTCAAGCAAACATTATTTCTAGGAATTGTGATTCATATCTTGTACAACTTGTTATCTAGCAGTGTAGTTTAAATAGTTAACATTGTTGCCTTCGCAAAGTTGTGTCAAGCTGAAATTATCTGGAAGTAAAAGCTTCTCAACAACAATTATTAACAAATACAAATGAAATTGTCTTTCACAATTTTAGTGCTGTGTGTGGTACAAGCAAAGGTGTCATCAAGAATAGGGGAAGGATTTGAAAATTGACCAAATCCAAAGATATTAATGATACTGAGACTGAACAAAGGTGATAGAAGAAGACAATGAAGTCAAGGAGGAAACAAGTAATCGGACAGTCTTTAGACTAGTGGAACAACAAGAATGCAAAAGAACCCTGGGATAGGCAGCCAACTCTAAAGTTCCATTACAACAATCTCTGAACTGAAACAAAAGTCCAGACCAAAAGGTAGGACAAAATCAAAGCAGGAACAAGAAGTAATTGAACAGTCTTTTGACTTGTGGAACAACAAGAACACAAAAGAACCCGGGGATAGGCAACCCACTCTAAAGTTCCATTACAACAATCTCAGAACTGAAGCAAAAGTCCAGACCAAAAGGTGAGACAAAATCAAAGCAGGAACAAATCAAGAGATTACTGAGCTCAACTGGCTACAGAGAACAGTATGCTGCTCACAAGAGAAGAATAGGTTGAATTTGCTAGGGAACTTCCTCTTAAGGGGAACAAAGTCTAGACCTTGCCAAGCAAACTAAGCTGGAAAGTGTTGCAAAGGAGTCCACTGAGCTGACTAAGAATCCTCAAATTCAGGGAAGTTTTTATTCTTAAACAGAATCTGACAATTTCCTCGCCAAAAAGCAAGGGGAAGCATACAAGAGCAATATTTGAGGTATCTAAGAATTGATATTGGAAGACATTAAACCAACATGACCAAGGCAGAGAATTGTGATAGAACAAAAGGAGTTTGATATTGACCAAAGTAGCATATGGATTGCACAGACTGCAAAAAAAAATGAGGATTTAAACATAGGACTACAAGAGAAGAACATGTTGGTAAGACCTTGAGGAGAAGGATCCTAACATTCCACTCAAATAAAAAAAAAACAACTAGAAATTGTTACTCCAGCACACAATCCAAGTACTATAAGACAAAAGCTGCCAAAATTCACTATGTGCAGGTTTCAAGATGCAATGCATCATTGCAAGACATGCATAACTATTTGGACAATACGTTGGGCAAACAAATGAATGTCACTGGTTGCAGGCTCCCAGCCACACTCAGGAGGCAATTAATTGGTTCACTGATGTGACACCAATTGAGAATTGTTTTTGGAAG